>JBAMJV010008056.1:0-312046 GCA_037951105.1 Echinarachnius parma | reverse complement strand
ACCATCAAAACCGTGTACAAAGTGAATGCAATGAGTAAGTGAATATCACTTTGCATCTGTGCTCATTACTCGGCCATATAACGTCCATTTAACCTGAAATTTTCACACAACACTCAGTGGACATATCTGATTACAACAATCTATATCAACCACTCATTACTTTTTGCACATATCAACAAAGTTACTAGATCTCTTTAAATGCTATAAACATCAATATAACTATTATCAAGATAATTTCAAAACTTCTCAGAATACCTCTCAAATGAATATATAAGGTAATAATAATATCGCTGTTATGTTATTTTTATTTATTTTAATTGTTTTGTTCGAGGGGGGGGGGGGTGAACCGTTCGGCAGTCAAATTTTAATTGATCTAGTAACTTAGTTCAAATTATGTGCACAAACTGACCAAGGACTAATACAATGTGCATTTGAATGATCCGATAAATGTCTAACTACCGAGTAATTAATGAAAATGCAAAGTGATTTTTGCTAACTCACTGCACTAACTTTGTACAGAGTTTATATTATCCCATGGAAATCATTAAGGCTGAAGACTTTGATCATAAATATCTTCATAACGAAAGCCAACATATTATGTTCCATGTTTATATCAATCATACGAATGCAATCCGTATTGTGATAACCCCTGGATATTAAATATGTGTAAGGACTTTGACAATGTAAATAGATCCCTTTAATATCTTTATTACATTAATTCAATTAATAGAGTACAGCAGATCTGTGTATGTTGGGGGTTAAGGCTGGAACTGTCAATAACATTTAAATTGCCTTTATGCAGTCAAAACTGGAACATGTAATATATGGTTTTAAATAATGTTACAAATCCCATACAAATTGCATGTTTACATCATGTAAATATATAATGTCAATTTTATTAGAGCGTAATTGTAATACTTACCCAGCCATTATGGAACCCATGAAAGACAGCGCCCATTCTGGTGAGTTACGTCCACAGATCCCTACTGTTTGGTGTTTCTGTATCCCAAGCTTGGAAATAAAATGTTTTATTGACTGAAGTAAGAATTGTTTTTGTTAGAATTTCAGAGATTTCCGTGAACATTTATTAAAGTTTATTAAGTATTTGTTTAATCGGGAGGGGGGGGGGGGGGGGGGATACAAGCTACCGAATGTCTACGACCCGGTGATTAATCGTTCGTTATGTCACGAAGGTCAAGTCGAGTCACAACGCTGACGAAGGCTGGATATATTTATATAAATATTTGTATTGCGATGAAAAGGTTTTAAATGGATATCTTATGAATTACCAATACTGATGAACTTTGATACTGATGTCGTATTCGTTCGATTAGGGCTTATCACAATGAGCATATTTAAACACTTTGAACCTGCTTGGGCATACGGACACATCAATCCTGGCGGATGACGAGTAGGGGGTGCTTAGGTATTATACCCGAATATCCTTCTCTTCTTTCAACTGACAAGCAACATAATACACCCGACAGAAACCCGAAGGATAAGAATATATTCTGAAAGGGTTTAAGGGACGCACAAACTATCACAGTAGTCTAATATTCCGGAGCTCTCGTGTTCGAATTCCAGAGAAACCCTAATTACTTGCTCATAAAAAAACATAATAAACATCTTGACACATTTGTTCTTAACATATATTTGACTATATTTGTACTGCAGCAAATGATTGCTGAAAAGTGTTAATTGTGAATGAGTGCGGTCGTGTTATATAATTCACACTTGACTTCACTGTTCGTTCGTTCTTTTTCTTCCTCATGTCCGCCCTTATTTTATTTGTCTTGATTAAATTATTATTTCCAAATACCTTCATGAGTGCCTTGGCAAATTTCCTGCAGTCATCCCAGTATTCCTGATATGTCCACTCACTCCATGTCTCGTCTTGCATCGAGTTCTTGACGGCCAGTGCAACCTTGTCTGGGTGTTTATCCTTGGTCATCTGGAATCTTCGCTGTATCGTGATTGGTGGGAATTTCGTCACTTTCTTTCCCCTGATTCGAACGCGTTGGTACGTGCTGCTTGCCCACGATGGAAGCAATTCATCAAACAATGGATCTGATTCTGTTTCTAAATAAAGGATCGAAAAATTACTTCAACTCGATAACTACAAAACTGGCATGTTTGCTTAATGTTACTGATAATTGCATGATACCTGTCACTTCTATTCGTATATTTCAACTTGGATATCACTAATAATGGAAATTCGTCTGTTTTGACTGACCACTGGAGGCTGCCATGTTTTAAACGGTAGGTGAAACGTCATTTAAGTGTGCGCAACAAAAAAAAACGACATATCATCAAACATCAGACAACATTGGTTACGTAACCCGATTATGTTCGTGCACGATCAGATGACGTTTCATTTGGCACCGTTGACAACATGGCGGCCTCCAGTGGTCAGTCAAAACAGATGATAGTGGTCTCAAAGACATTGATTATTTCCATTATTAGTGATATATAAAAGAAACTATACAACTAGAAATCTAAAATTTAGAAATAATCTTACAGGAGCATTTTATAACAAAAATACCTTGAAGTCAGTATTTTAAATAAAGTGGTGTGTTTGTTTACTTTTTATTATGCGTGTGTTTAATAATTACCAGACACAAATACGATGTGATCCCGAATTAGACGATTGCGAGCAATGTGGCTATTACATTTCCGATATCACCAATTCAAACCACTTACTATGATATTATGTACCTACACATATGTGCCTCATACCTGACAGTTATGTATATAGTTATATTTCAGTGATTTAAGTTATGTCATGCCGATCGAAACACAATTTTGATCGATATGACATTATTAGGTAATGAAACACATACCTTGAATCAGTTCTTCTTTCTCGTCATCTACGGCATCTAGAATATAAAGTCCAGTAATTTAATAGTATAATAAAATATGCGTTTGAGTATTTACAACTAAGATTTGAAATTAAGTTTAAATGGACATTTCATAACCATTATAACAGTTTTCTATAACTTTTCTTCTCATGTCATAATTATGGATGACAAGAAGCAAATACATTGAGCACGAGGCCTCAGAATTGCTAGAACGGTGGTATTAGCACTAAGCTTCAAGCCCGCTTCAAGCTATTTCGAAGCTGGCCCTTCCCCGTAACCCTGAATGCTCACGCTAGTCGAAAAAAATGTATCACCTTGATGATCCTTTGCACATCCATAAGTTAATTTTTTGTTCGGGCTTGTGTCAGGGTTAACAAGTTTGTATGTAGGATGATCATTGAGAAGGGTTATAAGAACGGCCGTTATTTACAGATAATTCTGGTCAGTTTTCTTGTTATTTTGGATTAAGTAAAATTAATCGGTTAATCCCTGTGTACGTATGTACATTGCTTCCGATCCTTTGTGTGTGTGTCAGGTTTGTATACTGTACATTTCAAACTTATCGTGGACGTGCCGCCATCATAACAGCGTCTAGCTTAATGTTCAGAGCACGGGTCTATAACAATGTGGAGGTTTTCGGTTTGAGACATGTAGAAACAATATACTTGCTCGTTATCGTTTATTAAAACATATTTCTGGTCAGTTTGCAAATGTTTGGATTGACTCAACAAGTATATAACAGTTACGAACAAAATATTGTCACACCTTTCTCTCGACGTTTACAGAAGATTATGACGAAGACGATCAAGATTACTAGGAAAACACCGAACAAGGTATTAAGCACAGTCCATTTTGTATTTGTCGTATCTGTAGATGTGAGGCAAAGAAATATAGTTGTTATAATGTGACCAATTCCTACCAAACAATTCGAAATAGCTTAAGTGAAATGTGTTTACTGCTCCCCCCCCCCCCCCCCCCCCCAACAAAAAAAATGAAAGAAAAAGAAAACAAAAGTTTAACAAATAATATTAGACCTTTTATGTACAACCTGTTTATCCAAAACTATTAGAATAATTATCTACAAATAGTATTTATAGGTAAAACATTAATGCAGATGCAAAATATTGTATTAACACCTAGCAGGTTGTCTCAAATGTTATCAGGGTGATTGGAACATTATTGGTTATAAACATTATATTTGTTTATAAACGTTTCTTATCACAAAATTAGACTTACAAATCTATCCATGAAACGAGCATTTCAATGAAATGGTCTATACTATAGTTTTTTTGTTTGACACGATTTCAAAAAGTTACATTTTCAGAACAATCTTCAATTCTTAATCACTATTATTGGCTTCATCTTTTGTGGGAATTTGTTAATGCCTAATACCTACATGCCATTATATGAGCTTACTTAATATATTATCAATATTTTGTGAGAATTTCAAAATATTTAGTTTCACTAACAACTCTATGAACCTAAGAATTGGTAATGCCATTCCGTCCAAAGCCCCCCTTGGTTTGAAGATAAAAACCGGGGTGCTTTAGGACACGGCCCTTTTTAACTTGAAGAACATTAATCCGAGGGAGGATTGATATACATGTTAAAGTAAATATAACAAGTGCACACGTATATTGGTGGTCCCTTTGTATGCGACATGATGCACATGATGTTATTATCAAATGTAATTATTTATGTATTTTAATGACAATATAAATAGGATGTATGTCACTCTTATAGTGTAAGAAATGACACTTATAATGCATTATCTCCGAAATAACTCAGAAAGATACCAATCATAACAAAATCGCCTTCTTTGTTCGTAATGTGTCATTGACGGACCATTTGCAGTGACCTTATATGGTCAGACTGATTGGGAGCAGGCAATCTGTTTTGTTTCTATGTTGTTTTCCCAAAAAAGGTTTATGTTATGCTTGTTATATTGTGTTAGTAGAAACGCCACTGATTACATGTTTACATTAACGTTGACATGGACTTCAGTGCGAGCTCTTTTGAGGCGCTGGACTTATTCACTTTACCTGGTTGTGTTGGACTAAATGGGGTGTCAGGAGAGATGGTTGGTGGCAAAATGTTTGTGGTAGGCATATAACTGACTGATGTAACGCTGTCTTCTTGACCAGGGTACACAAAATGATCACAGGCGTCCTTGTCAATGGTAGAGACATCATCGATGGAACAGCACCTCACCTCAAGTTTCGGATCTATCCAAAAAGCAGCAGTTAGTTGTAAGCCATCATGTCTTACTGGTTGATGGTAAGGCATCTGAATGTTGTTTTGAAGACAACAGATGTATCCGTGGTCGTCATTTCCAAGTGTAGCATTACAATGGACCGTTAGCCAGAGACCGCCGGGAGGAATCGGTGTCTGAACTTTACATTCTGCCCTCCCTGGCGGGTAAGTTACCTTAAGGAATGTTTCATATGAGCTTTGTATCATATTAGGTGACTTAAAGTCTTCCGCTTTGCTTACTACATAACGAGCTTCGTCAACTACTTGTACATTGACAATCTGAACAATAATTGTAATATTTTGTTCTGTCTTTTGGACCTGAATAGCAAAGCGGTCATATTGACCTTGTTTCAGACCCCGTGGATCGATTTTTCCATTATAGTAAAATGGTTGATTATTGCCTATGATAAATACGTAAAGGCTATAGTCAACATCTTGATGCGTCAACTGATGAAAGAATGTTATAATCGCGTTTGTTCCTAGAGGTGATTCGACCGATGAGTTCCCATACGCAGAGATCCCATGGAGAGTACACGTGACCAGGTATACGAAGATGAATGCGCGAAGAAGTAAACCCATCTTGCACCTATGGAAGAAAAATAAAACAAGACAAATGATTTCTCCGAAATGGCTGAAAGTGGAGGAACGAAATTAGGATACTATGTAGATCAACACATACCAAAGTGAAATGAGAGGACGAAGAAGTAGGAGAAGAAGAAGAATAAAATTATGAAGATGAAGAAGACGAAGAAGTAGAAGAAGAAGAAGAAGAAGGCGAAAAGAAGAAAGAAAAGATAACAAGAATAAGAAGAACAATAAAATGAAGAAAGAGGAAGAAGCAGGAGTAGAAGAAACATGAGAAAAGAAAAAGAAAACGAAAGCGAAGATAATGGAGTATAATGCCGTTATGTTTTTAGAAGATAAATTAGGTAGATCATGACAGTTCATAGCAATGTCGAATCTGAAAGAACATGAAATTTTAATGGCAGAATAAACTTTATTTGGACAAAATCGGTTCAGAAAAGGGATACCATCTAGGATTCATAGCAATGTGAGATGGGGATGGAGTTGCATCAGCATGCAAATTTTTATTTTTTTTGGGGGGGAAGAGGCATAATAATTATACATACTTATCTTTACATACAATTACAAATCAATCCAAATTACATTATTTTGGGACATAATTAAATCACGTGATGTTCTACTTAATTTGGCACGAACGGGGGGGGGGGGGGGGGGGGGGGGGGGTGACATTTAGGCCAAAGACCCTGTTCCCTCAGTTAAAATATGCGCGTACCTCTTTAGGTATGGTCTCAATGTATAATTGTCTGACAGTGAGCATTCAGGTATTGATTTTGTTCAATGTTTGATTTTATAACATCATTGTTTTCTTTTAATTATGAAGGAAATTCTACCAAGGGAGTAGAAATGTGCACTTTGTGCGTAGTGTGTTTCTGTTGGCCGGGGTAATAATAATATTGCCAAGCGCTATGATTCTCACGTGAATAACGTTATATAAATAAACGATAGTATTATTACTGTATGTATCAGTAGTAGTAGTAGTAGTAGTAGTAGTAGTAGTAGTAGTAGTAGTAGTAGTAGTAGTAGTAGTAGAAGTAGTAGTAGTAGTAATATTTTTTTTATTATTAGTAGTAGAAGTAGTACAAGCAGTATGCTCAAACCAACATTAAATTGTATTTGACTTTGGTGAGACATCTTCAGCAGGAAAACAAATACATTTATTGTAAACATCATCTTATTGAGTCAACAAATCAATTCGATTTAATTCTGGAGCTCATAAAAATCATTATAATGTGATGTGTTATCATCAGATATCGTATCATGACAAAGTACGCTGCGCAAATATTATGCATGCAGTACTTTGTCACGATGAGATGTCTCCTGATAACACCTATACTGATTTTTAGGAGCTCCATAAAGTAAATCGGTATCGTTAGTGAACATGTCCCCTCAATAATATTACCCACAATCGATGGAAGTAGCACCTTTGGCAATACGGCTTATTCTAACATTTTGAACTAGAACATGTTGATATTAGGAATGGCTCTGCATGCCATCATTAATATCGATCTCATACAGACTTGACGTCACAATTTTGTGTTTGATTGGCCATTTGGCAAATATATGAAGTACGATGTACACAGCACATTTGGCAACAAACGACAGTTTTCTTGCCCCATTTCACTCATTTTAAAAACTGTTGGAGACTATTTAATTTAATTTTATTTTATTTTATTTCCACAATTCATTTAAAGTATATACAATGTTCACAAAATACAACAACTCATAACCTGGCAAAATGCTATCATAAATGTACAAGAATCTACAAATACTTCATTAAATAATCTTTGAGTTTGGATTTAAAAGTGTTAACGGTGTAGTTCAGTTTTGGTAGAGAGGGCGCTACACATCACAATGCTTTTGTGAGGTAATGAAAAACTGAATGTCGAATCTGAAAGAACATGACATTTTAATGGCAGAATAAACTTTATTTGGACAAAATCGGTTCAGAAAAGGCTGAAATATTAACAAATATATCCTATCGTAATAAAATAATGTGGGCCCCAAATTTATTCGATGATTTAAAAACAATAACAAATACTTACACCTTTTCAGCAATTTTCAAAAGCGGTTTTTAAATATTTGTTGATGATCTCTCTATTTAATAATTTTATCAACAAAACATCACATGCATATTTTTGAATGAAAAATGGTTTAATCCAATGCCATTTTAGAAGGCGCCCTCTTGTGTTTTAATGGCTCTTTTTGAATGATAACAGGCCTTTTACTCGGTCGTTTGTAATGTTGTATACATGTTGAGCATGGGGGAGTTATAACTATTAGTTTGTAATGTTATTGTGCAGGTTTTGGTTACTAAAGTTCAGCCTTACCAAAACTGTACTACCCCTTTAAGAGTTTTGCTTTCTTTATTTTCAGATGGTTAAGAATTCAATAATATTTGTCAAATATAAAATTATACAAATGTTGATTGGCCATTGTTTGAGCGATACTCACATTTAGTCCTTGTATTATATAAGTGAACATCAACATTCTGACTAAAAAGTGCTTTAAAATGAACTTGTAGCATTTCGTTAAGGTAATAGTACATGCATACACTCAAATTATGGTTAGGGCGTATTTTACATTTCGAAAACAGGGCCTAGTATGTGCTGAGATGAAAATTGTGAAATGAGTCTAAAACCGATATGTTTGTATTTTTTTTTACATATTCTATTTTACTCTAACCTGAAGAGTGGGCACATGACAAAAATGTCAGATACTGCGTTTTTCATTGTGCCTACGAAACAACGTTGTAGCTGTAATGAAGTCATATTGAATATTATTGCATATATAATTGCTCCTATTTATTTAGTCGAGCACTTTAGCCATGATGATTAGCACTATTTATACTATAACTATATTATATCTTACAAATATTTGATGCATGAACCCCAATTTATATTACAATAACTCAAATACGGGAGTATCAATGAATTATAAAACAATATAAATACATGTTCTGGGAGAAAGTCCTTCATTCTATTCATAATACCAATATTTCTAGAGATTGTACACAAAATACTATTAACATGATTCTTCCATTTAAAATCTTCCTCATAAGTGACACCCATAATTTTAAATTACTCTTTCTATTACCTCAGTTTTCCGAGTATTAAGGCAAGTTAATTGCGTACAAAAACATTATGAACCTTTTTCAAAATTAATTATATTTGTAAAAAAATATAAAGACCTTTGTTTACCAAAAGCACTAGTATCATCAGCAAACATTTTAAACTGCAATATATGAGAAGAACATTTAAAATTATTTTCATCAATCAACAATAAAATATGACCCAAAATCGATCCCTGGGGTACACCAAAGGTAATGTTGCCGGTATAACTGAAGAAGTGACGTCACGTTATCTTGTCTTAAAATTATAATGGTTCTAAAAAAACGTATCATTCCATTAAAGGTATACATGAGCCTCTGGTAATTCCCGAAATTCCCCTTGGCACTAAATTGGTTGGTTTTAATTCCATTTGAAAGTTCATTGAATAAAACATAAAACATGAGAATCATTTCAAATCAAATGCTCACATAGTTGTACAATTTGATTTAAAGATATTGTATTCATAAGTCCACCGGCCGGAGGGAAATTTTGACTTTTTAGAAAAATACAATAAATGCTTAAAGGGGTAGGGGTACCTCACAACAAAATTGTGATGAGCAGCGCCCTCTGTACCAAAACTAAACTACCCCTTTAAAGACTACTTCGAAAAAAATCAAAATATCAAAAATCAAAAAAATTGATGTTATCTATATATAATCATCATTTTAACAAATCATCAAATGCACAATTTCGTATGAAAAATTGCCAAAATCAATTGAGTTTTGTCCACGCGCATGTCTATGGCTAACTGAATATAGACCCTACATATTGTGTTTGATCTCTCCGTCTCTCTTGCAAAAGTGCAGCAACTTATTTAATTATATCGGTGGCGTAGACAGGTTCTTACATCTGGGGGAGGGGGGGGGGGGGAATTTTTTCGCGGCCGAGACCACCTGCCGAAATATTTCGAGAACAAGTCAACTGGCTGAAAGTCCTCTCAGTGGGGGGGGGGGGGGGGGGGGGGGGTGGGGGAGGTGTTCTCCAACTGTTTTGCCGGCCGAGAACGCCTGCAAAAACTTGTCAAGACCGAGGGAATTGGTTAAAAGTCCTCTCTAAAAGAGGGGGGGGGGGATCCGTCGTCAATATTTGTTTCGCAGCCAAGACCATTTGAGACGGTCGAGACCAATTAAAAGTTAGGATTAGGGTCAGGGTGGCCTTTTTTGTTGGGGGGGGGGGGGGGGGGCTTAGTCGTAATTTTTTGTTTCGCAGTCAAGACTATTTAAGATCGTCGGGACCAATGTAAAGTGGACGGTTTTTTTCGGGGGGAGAGGGGAGGAACCTGAAGCACCCCTTGCTACAGGCTTGACGAGGGTCAATCTCGTATAGATGCACACACACATACACACACACACTTACACGAGCGCGCGCGCACCCAAATCTAATATTCTTATTATAGAAAGGTAACATCTTTAGTATTCCATTCCATCAACAAGTTCACACAAATAGGTTTTCAGAAAAAAATATATAATTGGAAAACGCATCACCATTCTAAAGCATGCGTTCATGCGGTCTGAATTGAGTAGACTACTGCGGGTGCAGCAAGCGAATCGCCCGGGATTACATTGCCTACAAACGTACGCGTGAATAGCATTGGCGCACTCGCAAACCAGGAACCAGGACATACTAGTGGTTCCGTAAGTGGTGGAAATTAATTGCTTTGTTTATGAATTACACAACCCTTTGTAAAATGTTGGGTATCTATTTGATATCACAAAACAGAACCAAAACATAAAGTAATGTGTTGTTATTTGCCCGGTGGTCCCCTTTAAGAATTGCAACTCTTAAGAATTGCAAAATGTGTGTTCAAACGATGCCAATTCTCGAGAGTTTCAATTCTTAAGAATTAAAACCGGAAGTAGTGTGCGCGCCTTTCTCATTTGAGGTCACGCGCACTCACATGACTTGTTTTCACACCGGAAGCATATCTCGGTCATGAGGTCAACCCAAACTACGAGTCTCGAACATCGATATACACCACTGGATACAGGCCCCCCCAACTCAAAATGGAAGTTGGCCAAATTTTTAATGAAGAGAACCACCGATTGTTATGTTAATTCGACTGGCTGCCATGGTAATATTAGCGTAAATTCATTCATAATAATGCGCGGGCGCGAACTTCACAATTATCACGCACGAATTTATGGTATGCCTCTGTTATGACGTCACAATGAAAAACAATATTTTGATCTTACTTACTTACGGGCAACAACGCGGCGAGGATCATTAGACAATTCGGGCAAAAGACCTCAGCCCCCCTGAAAATACGACAAACATACATTTGTAATAGAAAGGATAAGTGATCCTCAAATTCTTTATAACAGTACTGTCAACATTTTAATTTCGTCAAATTGATGTAAATAATTATACTTGTGGTATAATTGGACTTGTAGTTTTACTCAATATAATAATAAGGGTATTTTTATTCAAAAAGCACATTCGTAGCTCAAAGCTAAATTTTAGCAGTGACATGTACAACAAATGCAACGGTATTTACAAACATAATACATATTAATAATAACTGTTATTTATATAGCGCTATTCCCGTGGGGATCATAACGCTTTACACGATTATTATTACCCCGGTCAACGGATACACACTGCAATCATTCATGCACATTAAGTCTACATTTTCCACTCCCTATGTAGTATTCCAGCAAGTCGCCTATTAGGCGCGGACAGTGCTAAGGAAACGCGTTCCCATCCTTCCAGGAACATCAACATTAATTAAACGTACAAAGAAATTGTGTTCATATAATACAATAATTAGATAACAGTACTACAACCACCGTTAACACATTAATCAATTAACCCGTTCCATACCAGATTCTGAAATCCCCATAGACTTTGTACATAGCCCACTCGGTTCCCCATAGGCAAAATGAAATATAAAAAACACCTTTGCCATATCGATCAAGATAGTGACAATATTAATATATACGTATATTATACAAACACTGTGCCAGAATAAGTGCATACGTTATGCAAGTGTTTGAAAACGGTTGTCATCAAATACATTGCTTAAGACTAGGTGAATAACACTAAATAATAATACAATAATAATGGTGGCTACTTATATAGCGCACGTACCGTCTTTCGACGCTCGAGGCGCATGACATAATGATCATGCAGTCCGGCAAATAACGTTTAAAGGATAATGACATCCGTACGAATTGTTGTGTGCAGTATAAGACACTAAATAGGATGAATAGTCCCTGAAAATATGAGCACAATCGGTGAAGAAATAAAAAATACAGTCAAACCTCTCTATAGCGACCGCTCAAGAGATCGGCGAAAAGTGATCGCTATAGACAGGTGGTCGCATTACACAGGTTGACGGCCATTTTTAATTTCTGGTCCCATGTTTTGTGCTTATATGCACATGTACATTGGCATCTGTACACTCACGTGTCCATAGTTTCATTTAGTATTTGTTGCATGCATAACCACAACAAAAATGGAATCATAATTACAATGACGTCTTTTAAATTATATAAAATGCTTGTATTATCTTTTTAAGTGAAATTAAACTAGCAAAATGTATCACTGTGTCATCAACTTACTCATCATAGACTTGAGAGAATCAGATGCACTTTTGAATGCGCATGTGTATAGTTTTCTATGTATAATTAAAATGCTCGAAGTTTGAATAGAAATGTTCTTTCTTTTGAAATGTTAATGTAATCTATTAATAATTTTCACTTTTCGGCCGAAAGACGTCAACCTAATTATGATTCCATTTTTTGCATAAACTCTCCTTTGATATAGATAAGAATATGCCATTCATTAGAGGGACTTAGTAACATTGTCCAAATCCTCAAAATACAATTGCAATTCTAGCGGTTCCTTCATACTTTGTTGCATTCGTATCAACAATAAAAAATCATGGGACAGGTTTCGGTTTTTCAAATTCCTTTCCGTTAAAAAGATATTTACGATTGAAATTTTCAGATGTTAAATCATCCAACGGATCGCGAAAACCGTGTACAAATTTAGTGCAATGAGTTTGTGAATATCACATTGCATTTTTGCTCATTACTCGGCCATATAACGTCCATTTGACTTGAAATGTTCACACAATACCCTCTGGACATAATTTTTATCAGATAACAACAATATACAGTGTATCAACAATTTATCACTTTTTGCACATATCAACAATGAAGTATAAAACAGCCGTGGATCACTCAGGGGTTAATGTAATCATTTTTTAATCGCAATCGTTTGTATAAAATATCATTGTGTAAACAAACCAGTCAGAATAAAGATATATATAAGCATTATAGAAATGGATTAACGACTTTAATTCGTGTATCACGTAAATGGTATTATTCAAATGAAATATAATATAATGAAGGGAATGTAAAGGTACTATGGACAAATATTAATGATCGTTAAAAAGTAAAAAGAAAGTATGCTCAGATGTAATAGTTGAAAGTTGAAATTACTGATTCACATTCAATTGCTACTGCTTTTAATAATTTATTTCTTAATACTGGTCCAATTTAGCCTCAATAATACATTCAAATGCTAACTTTAGGGATTAATTTTATTTGATGGCAATGAAAATTCACTATTTTGTAGGCCAATTAATGAAAATGAAATATTTTATATAGTTTGATCTCTTAAGATGAGTAGATCTTATGGTTATGATGAAATAAGTATATTTCTTTAAAAAGATTATTCATTGTTTGGCCTCTCCTCTAGTTCATATTTGTAATTTATCACTTTCGAAAGGCATTTTCCCGGACTCTTTAAAAATAAAGGCCAGTTTTGGAAACGGCCCCCTCTCAAAAAAATGAAATGGAAGCTCTTATTACCAATAATGTGAAAGAATATAATTGTACTAATATAGGATTATCCAAATTTGGCCAAGAAACCGCCTACTAATTGATATATTTGGTAAATTATCATATCTATCCCACCCGGGATAGATATCGCCATCGCGGAATCGCTCATACGCTTCGTGTATTACGACCACGAGGTGTACACGAGTTGTCGCGCTATACGGGCTTGTCCCTAGCTTGTCGATATCTCCCCCAGCGCTAGCGGCGCTGACAGGTCTGAACGGGCGGTGGATTTATGAATTTCACAGGCAGTTATTGGATTTCTTCCGATATTTCTGTATTTAACGATGCTTAGGTTTGGATTTTACCACACAAGCCCTATTTCAATACATATTCAACAATATTGATCAATATAGATGTATTCGGCTACTTTCCCGAAACTGGACTTGGGCTTTAAAGATAGCCAAAGTGATCCCTATTTATAAACAAGGCGATAGCCTTAAAGTGTCTTGCCCACTTGCGTGCATTCATGCAACATTTGACCCCATTTGACCTTTGACCTACTTTTGTGACCTTTGACCCAATACTATCATGGAGGCTAATGTAGGGCATCTGCCAATCAAGTTCGGTTACAAACAGATGGAGGGTTGGAAAGTTATCAACCCTAATAGACTATTGCAGGTAAAATTTCACATTGGACCTCATTTTACCTTTGACTTACTTACGTGACCTTTGACCCCAGAATATCATGGATTCATATATAGGGCACCTACCAATCAAGTTTGGTTACAAATAGATGCAGGGTAGGAAAGTTATCAACCCTAATAGACTCTTACAGGTAAACTTTCACATTTGACCCAATTTGACCTTTGACCTACTTATGTGACCTTTGACCCCAGAATATAATGGAGTCTAAAAAAGGACACGTACCAATCAAGTTTGGTTACAAACAGATGTAGGGTTGGAAAGTTATCAACCCAAATATACTCTTACAGGTTAACTTTAACATTTGACCCCATTTGACCTTTGACCTACTTATGTAATCTTTGACCCCAGAATATCATGGAGGCTAATGTAGGGCATCTGCCAATCAAGTTTGGTTACAAATAGATGCAGGGTTAGAAAGTTATCAACCCTAATAGACTCTTACAGGTAAACTTTCACATTTGACCCAATTTGACCTTTGACCTACTTATGTGACCTTTGACCCCAGAATATAATGGAGTCTAAAAAAGGACACGTACCAATCAAGTTTGGTTACAAACAGATGTAGGGTTGGAAAGTTATCAACCCAAATATACTCTTACAGGTTAACTTTAACATTTGACCCCATTTGACCTTTGACCTACTTATGTAATCTTTGACCCCAGAATATCTTGGAGGCTAATGTAGGGCATCTGCCAATCAAGTTTGGTTACAAACAGATGCAGGGTTGGAAAGTTATCAACCGTAATAGTGCAGGTAAAATGTCACATTGGACCTCATTTGACCTTTCACCAACTTATGTCACATTTTACCCCAGAATATCATAGAGGCCAATGTATCTACCAATCAAGTTTGGTTACAAACAGATGCAGGGTTAGAAAGTTATCAACCCTAATAGACTCTTATAGGTAAACTTTTATATTTGACCCCATTTGACCTTTGACCTACTTATGTGACATTCGAACCCAGAATATCATGGAGGCCAATGTAGAGCATCTACCAATCAAGTTTGGTTACAAACATATGCAGGGTTGGAAAGTAATCAACCCTAATAGACTCTTGCAAGTAAAATATCCCATTGGACCTCATTTGACCTTTGACCTACTTACGTGACCTTTGACCTCATAATATCATGGATGCTAATATAGGGCACGTACCAATCAAGTTTGGTTACAAACAGATGGAGGGTTGGAAAGTTATCAACCCTAATAGGCTCTCACAGGTAAACTTTCACATTTGACCCCATTTGACCTTTGACCTACTTATGTGACATTTGACCCAGCATATGATGGAGGGCAGTGTAGGGCATCTAACAATCAAGTTTGGTTACAAACAGATGCAGGGTTGGAAAGTTATTCAAATTTGTGTAAGGGTCACGGACTGACGGACGGACGCCGGACAGACAGACAGACGGGGCATTTATGGATTTATGAATCATGACATTTTGTTACAAAAACTTACTTATTATGATACTCGAGGCATAGCATTAAAATGTTTTAAGAATTATTTAGCTAATTTAATGCAATTTTTATAATTTCAGTCAAGTAAATTCCCCCTTAATCAAATGTGTTATGTGGTGTTCCACAAGGATCAATTTAAGGCCCCCTTCTTTTTATTATTTAAATTAATGACATAGTAAAATCATCACCACTTCTTACTTTTGTACTTTTCGCAGATGACACTAGCACATTTTACTCCCATAACTGTTTAAATACTCCATTTATACTCTCAATTATAAATTACCGTAGTTAAAGTTTCAACATGGTTTAAATGCAATACATTGTCCGTTAATTTAGATAAAACGTGTTTTATACATTCATGTGCTTACCAAACACACTTTGATCAGGTTATTTATATTGTTATTGAATATATTTCTATAGTTGCTCAAACATTTTATGCGCAAAAGTCCATAAGATATCATTGTCCAGACATTTGGAATGCACTACCTGGACATATTAAACAATGTACATCTCTTTATTCATTTAAGGCTACACATAAAGAACACATTATCTCACAGTACAATGTATATGGTTAGAAAATAATATGTTAACTCTAGAAATGAAATTAAATTTTGGTCTGACGTTACATAGTACCTTTGATGATCCAACATGTTTGCGCATGAGGACACTTGCACTTGCACACACACGCACCACTCGCACACTTTTTGTTTAATTTCTCTCTTATCTCTGTCATGTACGTATAATTAGCCTGATAAAAATGACATTCACATGCTAATTCTATAACTATTTATATTGAATTGGACTGTCAATATCCATCTTAATTGAAATATGCATTATTTGAGTATCATGGCCCCCTCTTTTTTGTAATATGTATTACTTAGCCAACATTTCAAAGCTCATTTTATTTTAGCTCGGTTGACCGTCTGCTCAAGCTTTTGCTTATACCGGCGACCTTGGCTTGGTACGAACAGTCACGTTCACGTCACGTTCACGTCACGTTCACGGTTCTGTACCTTTTGTGAAACAGGTCACCCAAATCTACGAACAGTCACGGTAAAGTGACCCAACAATTTGTCGTTTTCCATGCCGGTAAAACTCGAATCGTCACGTCTACCAAAACGTGACGTGAGTGTTTAATCATTATTTGTAAAAGTGAAAGCGCTTGTTACTAAGACTAGTAATGACGTCATCCAGAATATCTCGACGACACAACTTGTCCTTTTTGTGCGATGAATTCCTATGGGGATTGCGTGTTTAAGGATTTGTCGCAGCGCACACAAAATTGTATGTAAGGGATCTGATGCGTCGCGACGATATCGACGAGATTCGAGAGCGAGGCCGAGGCACATTTTGACGACGCGGCGATCGAGTAAATTGCAGGCTAGGCGCCGGATATTTTCGATGACGATGATACAAAGTGAGAATGTGAGTATAGTTTGGTATATCATTATTCTTTTCTAGCTGTTACGAGGACTTGCCATATGCCCAAGCCCAAGGCTCGACACGGCTTTGGCTGCATGAGCCATGTGCAAAGATTGCCACTGCATAGCATAGCCGGCCTACCTAGGGCCTAGACCGGCCATAATAGCATGCAAGCTAGCACTGCCACTGCACTCTGGAATTCACTGGCAGATATCTAGTGCATATAATAGCCTTGATTACGAAGTCCTGCCAGGCTTTGGGCCATAGCCGTGTCGAGCCTTGGGCTTGGGCATATGGCATGTCCTCGTAACAGCTGGAAACGTATAATGATATACAAAACTAAACTCACATTCTCACTTTATATCATCGAAAATATCCAGCGCCTAGCCTGCAATTTACTCGATCGCCGCGTCGTCAAACTGTGCCTCGGCCTCGCTCTCGAATCTCGTCGATATCGTCGCGACGCATCAGATCACTATATGCGATATGCACGCACGCAATGCAATGAAACGTACCTGTGCAAGGCGCGGCGATTACGACTACCCCCCCCCCCCCCCCTCCCCCCGCTGACAGGATTATATGAACTGCTAGGTCCTGGTCCTGTTGGAACCGGTCCTGGTCTAGGCTTCGAAAAAATATTACGACTAAGCCTACCCCCACCCCCCCCCCCCCCCCCTGACAGGATTTTTTCAACTACTTGGTCCTGGTCTAGGTTCAACATTTTGGGACTGGTCCTGGACCAACATCACATTTTTTGACAAAAACCCCCTTGAAAAAATCGTGGGTTCGCTAGTGATTTTGTTGCCCCCCAATCAGTCCGACCACGCTACACCACTGAATTTTATTATCACACACAAGTAATCAATACGTGTAGAAAGTTATTTTGCTCAAACCTATTCGTTAAAATTATTTCGCTATATTTATAAAGGGGGACTTTCATTTGTTGTTGTTTTTATTACATGTTTGTCTTTTGTGTACGTATAATTTGCGTGTATGGGAGGGTATAACTAGCTACCATTGTGTATGGGTGTGCATGCATTTGTCTAGCTGTGTCATTATCATCCTTTGATAAGTGTATGCGCTTTTCCTTACACCATACACGATACATTATATATTGGTACATTCCATTGTATTAGTTTCAGCTAGCATTAGCTGCATCATTAGTACACTGAGTAATGGTAGCATGCAGTGGCCGCACACATGTTTTTGTTTTTTTTCAAAGGGAAAGGAGAGGGGGTTATTTCGTCAGCCAAATTTCTTTGAGCGGGGGGGGGGGGGGGGGGGTTAGCTGTAGATATTTGGAGTGAATTAAAAACAGCCAAAACAGTATTTATGGGGTACATCCCCCCCCCCCCCCCTACCCGCCCCCATGGGTACGCCTATGAATGGTACATTTTGTTTCATTCATTTCACATAATCTATACGACATCTTCGCCCTGAACCAGCTATTTTGCCATTAGTCTCTTCTCAATGACAATTTACGTTATGTTTTAAAACGCCAGCGGCAATTTACGTGAGCTTTCGTAGATTGCATATAGCAGGTCAACAAATTGTTGGGTCACGTTACCCTACACTTCGTAGATTTGGGTGACCTCTTTCACAAAAGGTACAGAACCTGAACGTGACGTGAACGTGACTGTTCGTAGATTTGGGTGACCTGTTTCACAAAAGGTACAGAACCTGAACGTGACGTGAACGTGACGTGAACGTGACTGTTCGTACCAAGCCGGCGACCTTCTGCTTTCTGTCTTTATACACGCAATGGCCAAGCGTATACACTCTTACTTATGTATAAGTATTTTTGTTTTATATTATGTACATACTGTTTGCATACCTTGTGTTTTATTATTCTATATTATTATTCATATTTGTTGTAACTGATTTGTTTATTGTTTGCAGAAAATAAAGTCTTTGAAATGAAAAAAATTGATTAAATCGGATATTAATTTGTGTATGTTTTCACTAGATAAACACTATTCATGTTTCTATGACAATGAAATGATATATGATTTAAGTCTCAAATATTATTTTTTGAAAAAAATATAAAGTTAACGGATCACTGTAATAATTTTTGTATTGTTTTGATTTATTCTTTATTTTATTTGTATTTATTTATTTATTTATTTATTTTATTTTATTGGGGGGGTTGCACTTATAAACCCCTCACAACAAGCTCCGCAATTCAAGGCTGAGCATTCATATCTATCTTATTACTTAATTACCGTTCATGAATTTGGTATCAATGGAAAGCTTGTTTTTACCCCTTTACATTGATATGAAATTTGTTAGGAATATATTATCATGGAATGTGCATGACATCCTTATATGGGGCAAAGTCAAAAGTGAAATGTTGCAAAATGCATTGATATTGTCAACGGTGTACCCTCCTTCTGTTGGGAGAATAAAGTGTTCTGAATAATGTTCAGTCGGTCATGCGTGAATGTCAATGGCGTATTATTATCTTGTTTGGAGGATGAAATGTGTCTTAATGATTTTAAGGTGGTGCAATAACGTTGTTGTATATTGGTAGGAAGATGTATATTGTGTTGTATTGACCGATTGAGTAATAATCATTAGTTTGATTTGTTCACAGATTATTGCAAAAAATTCCGCAATTCATGCTTGAGCGTTCATATCTCTCCTATTACTTTATTACTGTTCATACATTTGGTATCAGCTAAGTCTCGCCCCTTTACATTGGCATGACATTTGTTATGAATATGTTATCATGGAATGTGCATGACACCCAACTATGGGGCAAAGTCAAAACTGAAATGTTGCAAATTGCATTGTCAATTGTCAATATGATTTATCATGTCATTGCTGGGAGAATATGAAAGTGGTATTTTGAATGATGTTGAGGCGATCATGCATGATGTAAATGGCTTATTATCATTTCCCCTGGAGGATAGAACGATTTTTAATTAGTCATGAATACAATAATGAATTATTCTATAGTTTAGACAATAAAAAGTGACGTTTGTACTGTAATTGGGTTTTTTGTAAACTTGGCAAACTGACAAACTTGCAATAACCTGTCTAAAAGTCAAACATAATTATAATTTATAAATTAGTCAATAAACACAGTACATCTTCCTAACAACATACACACACGTTATTGCACCACCTCAAAACCGTAAAGACACATTTCATCCTCCAAAGACAATCATGATAATACGCCATAGACATTTACGCATGACCGACTTAACATCATTAAGAACACTTTATTCTTCCAACAAAAGGAGGGTACACTGTTGACAATATAAATGCATTTTGCAACATTTCACTTTTGACTTTGCCCTATATACGGGTGACATGCACATTCCATGATACAATATTCATAGCAAATATCATATCAATGTAAAGGGAGGAATACAAGCTTTCCAATGATACCAAATTCATGAACGGTAGTAATGTAATAGGAGAGATATAAACGTTTAAACTTGAATTGCGGAACTTTTGTTGAGGGGTTTAGTTAGAGAGAATTACAAGTTAAAGAAATAATTGTCATACAATATATATGTAAATGAAAGGGATAATTACTTCAGCAAACACAATGTATTATATAAATTTTCATAAGCAAACTTTCAATATGGAGATGGCACATACGTAGGTCATGAAACCAAAACATTTAAAGAATATAAATGATCTTCGTGTTCGAGTGGAAAGCAATTACGAAACACATTCTCGAAAGTTCATAAATTGTAAGTCGTTATTTTCTAGCACTAAGAACATAGCACTGATAAACACAGCAGTTGTCATATTTGGGCAAATCCGTCATATTAGGGCAAACTTATTGTTACCTATAGGCAAAATCATGTCAATTTAGGGCAATAAATCACGTATGGTTATTGTCGTGCAAAAACATGCTATTTTCGGACTAAACCATCAAAAACATCATTTTTGGGCATCAAAGTGGCGAGGATTTTACACTCAAGTTGTCATTATCTCACAAATAAATTATGTCTTCAGGGCTCTCTATACCGAAACTGAACCACCCCTTTAAATGTTCAAACATCTCACTAACTATGAAGATATTTATATTATTATTATCCGAATTCGTTTACTTAAATCAGATATTGATTTGTGTAGGCCTGTGTTTTCAGTAGATAAACACTATTCCTTCTTTATAAAATCTCACATATATTTGTCTAGAATCTTACGATGAAATTGGTACATATATATGATTTAATTCTCAAATATTAATTTCTGGAAAACATATAAAGTTAACGGATAGTTGGAGAGAATTACAAATTAAATAAATAATTTTCATACAATATATGAAAATGAAAGGGATAATTTCTTCAGCAGACTTAATTTATTATATACATTTTCCATGAGTTAAACTACCAATATGGAGATGCATGGCACGTACTCAAAGCCATGAAACCACAACATTTTAAGAATATTAATGATCTACATGTTCGAGTGGAAACCAATTACGAGGACGCATTAATCTCGAAAGTTAATAATTTATAATTGTTTTTCACTAAGAACATAGCACTGATCTACAGCTAGAGTTATCATATTTGGGCAAATCCGTCATACTGGGGCAAACTCATGTTACCTTCAGGCAAATTCACGTCAATTTAGGGAAAATATACAACGTATGGTTATTGTTGGGCAAAAACATGATTTTTCCGGACTTAACCATCAAAAACATAATTTTCGGGCATTAAAGAGGCGAAGATTTTTTTTCTAGGCAGTTGAAAAGGCGGGGAGGTAAAATAACTTCCCCTTGTGAAGAAAGTACCCCAATTCAGCCTTGGATTTCGATGATTTTGGCTAAAATTACACATTGTGTTTTGCCCGAACAGTTGGGACATGCGTTTGCCTGGATATGACATGCATTGATTTCCTTTTACCGAATTAGATGTGCAGTTTGCCTGACAAAATTAAAATGTCAAAATTAGACATTCATTGCACAAATACAGTACGTACGCAAAATACTTACAAATATGTTATACAAATTCAGCTCATTCAAATGTGGTGTACTCGGCTCCGAGGTGCATCCAAACCATCACGTACATTGGTAATGAATGTCCGCATAAATAATGTAAAAAGGTGCATGCGTTCAATTTGTATTCTACTTCTCGCGAGCAGTAGGCACCGGTAGGCACAGACAAAGAATACACGGAAACACACACTTGATATAGATTTGGGGGTTCCCAGCATCGATCGATGGATCCCAGCCGCGTACACGAGTGTCCAATTCTCGAGCAACGTTTGTGTACATAATATACCCTTATTAGACAGGCAGCCCAGATAGTAGGGATGTTAAGGGCCAAACATATGGGCGTTCACTGCAATTTTGGGTACGATTGCTTTACTTGGCACACATATTCCTTGGATCAAAAGAAGAAAATTCATCCTAATTTCCATAATTTATGCAAATTTATTCATGGGAATGGGATATTCTATGAAAATGGTGTTTTTATTAAGATATTTGAGAGAGAACATATTCCTTGGATAAGAAAATTTATCAAAGAGAAATCTGTATCTATGCAAATTAGGCCTAATTTCCATAATTGTACGCAAATGTATTCATGGGAATGCGATATCTATACTAATGGTGTTTTTATTGACATATTTTTAAAGAACATATTCCTTGGATCAAAAGAAGAAAATTTATTCAAGGAGATCGCAGTCTGTATCTATGCAAATAAGCCTAATTTCCATAATTTATGCAAATTGTGTTTTTATTGACATATTTGAGAGATCACCCAGGAAGCAAACAAACGTTGGCCCATCGTTGGACCAATGCTGGCCAATTTTTTTCGCAACGTTGCTCCAACGTTGACGGGCAACGTTGGACGCTGGTACAATGGTTGATTCATCGTTGGTCCAACCAGTTTGTCCAACGTATTATGGGTTTCGAGTTTCTAACGTTGGACCAACGTTGGTATCCAACCAGATTTCAACATCAAACAAGTTGCGAGATTCTAACGTTAATCCAACGTTGGACCAACATTGATATCCAACCAGATTTCAATATCCAACGAGTTGCGAGATTCCAACGTTGATCCAATGTTGGCTTATAAAAAATCATCTAAAGAGACACTCTGTATCTATGCAAATTAGACCTAATTTCCATGATTTATGCACATGCATTCATGGAAATGGGATATCTATGCCAATGGTGTTTTTATTTACATATTTGAGAGAACATATTCCTTGGATCATAAGAAGACAATTTATCAATAGGGACACTATGTATCTATGTAAATTAGGCCTCATTTCCATAATATATGCAAATTTATTCATGGAAATGGGATATCTATGAAAATGGTGTTTTATTGACATATTTAAGAGATCACATTCCTTGGATACACGTTTAACGCATTCAAGATGCCACCCCAAACCTCTTGCAAGTTAACAAATATGTCTTACAGATTTCAGAATACATAATGTAGCACAACCGAATATGCTATATAAAAAGGCCATATAAGTACATTTTAATCAACCCCATGATCAAAACAAGGTCAAAAACAGCTTCCACAAATTACTTTCTAAAAGACATTTAATATGTACCCGTCTAATCTACAGAGATCAAAGGCATTAAAAGAAAATAGCCGGATGCAGAGGAACCAATATATGAGCGCATGGCACAGCCACGGTTATGGGAGGGGGGGGGGGGGGGTTGGGAGAGCATGGGGTAGTTATTATTGACATGAAATAACTAGATAGGAAGCCTGATCATGAGACCAAGTGAGAAAATATCCTCTATTTTTCAAGTTTGTTTAGCGTACATTTTCATGAAAATATACTAGGGTATTGAGAATTTTCGCATGATTGAAATGTTCGCCTACACCATGAAAAAATACCCCTTTTTACTTGAAATTGTGAACGATCATGTGGGTATGAGGCCAAATTTAGAGTGACACCCCCGGGGGATAAAGTGCCTTGCTGAATGTCACAAGTGCTGTACAAGGGCATCGATTCGGGTTTGAACTTGGCTCGGGGCCTACCCGATCGTGCCACAACACCCTCACATATTTGTAATATTGGTCTCATTGGTTACATTGAATGCGGAATATTCTGTTACAAAATATAATTTCTTTCTGAATATGTGTGTGTTTGATTTTGCATACATTATTGACTGTTGGAGAGAAAATCATAGACAATGAAAAGAAAAGCATAACTATTTGATTTAAATGATTGATTATGGAAAACACCGATAAAGCATAATACATTGTTCACTACTTCCTCATAATCTGGCAAAGTTGTGAAACTGAAACTTGATAAGGATATAATAAATCGCCTACATCAATAGAGACAGGATACAGTCTCACATATCAAAGTGATTCTACATTTTTACTCAGGGCCCGGGGGGGGGGGGGGGGGGGGTTTGGGGGGGGTACTCAGATTATAGTCGGACGGGGGTGTGCGGCTGAGACCTCCGAACCCATACCCACATCTAAGGGTCCTTTTGCTGTAAATAGGTACCCATGTCTAAGGATTTTTCCGCCGGCGTCGCATGTTCGCTGTGTATTTCCAGCAAATTTTGTGGTTTCTTTCAGCGAGCGTAGCGAGCTTGAAAATGTTTGCAATTTCGCATCGGCAAATCCCAAAATCCCCGATAAAAGAGAGGAAATGAAAAAAAGGGACCTATGTCTAAAGATTTTTTTAATGAAAAGGATCTTTCTTGAAAAAGTCACCCTTCCCAGCGGCACATCCCCGTATACCCAATATACGTGAGTACCCCCCCCCCCCGGGACTCAGGGCCGGTGCAACGGGGGGGGGGGGGGTGGGGCGCGGGCCCCCCCCCCCCCACTTTTTTGGGGAGAAAATATGTCTATATGTATTATGTATGATCGGAAAGAAATGCAAGAACAGAAAGAGGGAAGAAAGAGGAGAGGAAGGGGGAAAGAGAGTGTTTATCCATCTGCCTACTGGAAAATTACAAACTTTGACAAAGTCCCTCTAGCCTTACTCTATAGCAAAGAGACATGCACAGCGCCGGACTTCGGGGCCTGATCCTGTGCTTCGGAGGCTCGATCGAGGGTCGAATATCAGTACTTGCATACACACACTACGCACGCGTACGCACGGCTTAAGTACGCGCAGCACACAGAGCGCGCTACATGAAACTTCCGCGCGCATTTTGGATTTGGATCATCATAATTAGCACATCATGGAGCCTAATCGAAACTGTACTATCATGCAGGCGCGCCGGAAGCAGTTTTGGTTTGGGGGTAGGGGGGGGGTGGTAAAGACCTAAGGGGGCTCACGAATTTTGTGTGTAGGAGCTCATGCCCAACCACACTCACAGGGTTGCCAGAGGTGAGTGTGAGACATTTTAAAGGAGCGAAGTGACTGAGCGTTTGGAGGGGGGTGTCCCCCCTCCCACAGGAAAATCGGGCTTAAGATTAACTGTATCTGTGAAAGCGTGTTATGATTTTTTACGAAGAAAACAAATAATTTACATACTAATAAATATGTCACATTATGTATGATCAAACAACATAGCCTACAGCCATCGGCGTCGATTTCTTCTCATGGTTGGGGGGGGGATGATCAGTCATTCCGAGGGAGCGAAGCGACCGAGGGGGGATTTTTGCTAAGGGGGGGTTTGACCCAATGACAATGCGGAGCATCGTCCACGACTGCCCTCCCAAGGAAAAACGCAGTATCTGACATTTTTGTTGATTTTCACTTTTTTGCAGAAAAATACTCAATAAACAATGCTCTTTCATGTGATACATTCAGTTTTCTGAAAAAAATTTGGGAACACCATTTTTTCCCAACCCTCAAACGCAGCATGTACAGTCAACCTCCACTTTCCCCAAGGAAAAAAGCAGTATCTACACAGCTCAGCTAGTCTCGCCACAAGACAAAGTATGCATGAAAGTGCGTGTACCTCTGCCACATTCACACAATGCACAGACTGTAACATGCATTATTCCATATTTAAAGTAACTTCAGACTTGATAAGAGAGGGCGCTCTTTATCATTTCAAAGTTTTGTTTTCACTTTAACTTATACACTTTCATAACAAATGTATAAACAATAATGTTTGCGTGGTTAATGAATACAATTCATGCTTCGTATTTCCTTTCATTGCGGAAATATGGGCCAATAAGTCCCTTTTTAAAGAAAAGTGTGACTCGCCTAGAGAGGGCGCTTTTTAATTAATCAAACTTTTTTTCCCTTTAAAGTATGTTAATAATACATACAGAATATATGCCGAAACATTTTCGATTGGTTTATCCATAACGTAAGGCATAATTCAACACCCGACGAATTTCTATGTAGATACTGCTTTTTTCCTTGGGGAAATCGGTTACGAACCAGGGATTTTCCCAAAGTATCTACATTTTCATGAAAATCTCAAAATTAAACGAAAAATTCAATTGTTCATGTATGAAGAAAAATACTCTCCTATATAGCCTTTAATCACACACTGAAGTTATCTTCACAAGTTTATTATTTCCGAGCGGCTGTGGCAAAAACACAAAAGGGTCAATATCTCAGTTTCTAGAAAACGCTGAATCGTGTAGATACTGCCTTTTTCCTTGGGACGGCAGACGAGCCGCGAAGCGGCGAGGCGTTTTTTTTTTTGTGGCTATTTTGCTAAGGGGGGGTTTGACCCAATGACGATGCGGAGCATCGTCCACGAGCCGCGTAGCGGCGAGGCGATTTTTATTTCGCTATTTTGCTAAGGGGGGGGGGGAAGTTTGACCCAATGACGATGCGGAGCATCGTCCACGATCCGCGTAGCGGCGAGGCGATTTTTGGGGGGCTATTTTGCTAAAGGGGGGTGGGGGGGGGGGGGGTTGACCCAATGACGATACGGATACTGTGTGGGTCTGGACACAATGATGGCGTTTTTCTATGCACATCACATTTTCACTTGGCAGCCCAAGGGGGGGGGGGGGGGGTTAAACCTATGATGGCGTTTGTCTATGCACATCACATTTTCACTTGGCAGCCCAAGGGGGGGGGGGGGGGGGGGTTAAACCCCCTAACCCCCCCCCCCCCCCTCAGATGTTTTTGTTTTATACTTTGGCTCTCAACTTGTGGCATAGTGTGGTTGGACTGATTGGGGGCGGTGGCAGACACAATTATTAGGGGCACACGTTATGCACTCTAAAAATGAAGGTGCTAAAAAACGAGTGCTGCTCGCGATCGTGCACCTGGAGGAGCTAATTTAGCACTTCAAGTGTAAGTAGTGAATACAAGTCTGCGAGGTGCAAGATCGGTGCTGAAAACTGGTGCTGTGAGAACAGCACCACAACGTGCTAAATTCGTAACAATAGAAACTGTATGATACTTTCGTTAGAGTGCATTTGGCATCCCATGATGCGAGTTAGCTCAGTCGGTATCGCGTCTGACTTGGACGCGTGGGATCCAAGGTTCGAATCCTACATCTTTATCCTGCTTCTTTTACCACGAAATACATATGAGCTAAATTAAATTCCGAGTTAACGGAAGCCACCCCTTCCCCCGTATTATCTTTTAGCACTATGGGTTCTATTCACCACACACAATGTGGATTTCTCAGCACCAAAAGTGCAAATTCGGTAACACCTCAAGTGGTGCTAAACTAGCACTTGTACTAGTGCAAAACCAGCACAGGCGGTGCTGTCCCTATCTGCCTATGCGAGCACCGAAAAGGTGCTGAATGTAGCCCTCCAAGTGCTAAAAACAGCACTTCTGTTTTTTGAGTGTGTAATTCTCCTTATATTTTTTTGATATCCCAGTTTGTTTTTGTTTTAATATTATTATTAGGGGCACGTGCCGACAGCCCCCCCCCCCCCCTCCCCGGTCGCATGTTTAGGCATTCATGTATTATATTGATTAATCTCACTTCAGACAAAATATACAGGCACATATATCATAACACAAACAATAGTACCTAAATATAAAGAAAACGGTGTATATTAGTCCAATTTGGTAGCCTCTTCCACAATTACATGCGCCAGTATACTTTTTCTTTTTTACCCTCCCAAATATTGGGGGGGGGATGGTAATACAGGCCATCCCCCCACCTCAAATATTGTGGGGATATATCCCCCCATCCCCCCCCCCCCCCCCCCCCGTGATCGACGCCCCTGCCTACAGCCAAAAATGAGTCCCGAGGGAGCGAAGCGACCGAGGGCTGGGGCAGAGCCAGAGGCCGGGGGGGGGGGGGGGGTTGGGATTTTGCATTTATATACTTGAAATGGTGCAATCTGGTGCATACCTAGAGGGGAAATTCGGGCTTAAGAAGTATTTTGGAAAGCGTGTTATGATTTGATCGACCAGAAATTTTAAATATATGTTTTACAAAGAAAACAAATAATTGACACACCTATACATATGCCACATTTTGTATGATCCAACAACATAGCCTACATCCATGCAGGAATGAGTCCCGAGGGAGCGAAGCGATCGAGGGCTGGGACAGAGCCAGAGGGGGAGAATTTGGGAGGGGGTATCCCCCTCCCAAGGGTAAGATTTTGCATTTATATGCTTGATATGGTGCAATCTGGTGCATACCTAAAGAGGAAATTCGGGCTTAGGATTAAGTGTATCTAGGAAAGCGTGTTATGGTTCGATCGATCAGAAATTTTAAATACATTTTTCACGAAGAGAACAAATAATTGACACACTAAAATATGCCACATTATGTATGATCCAACAATGTAGCCTGCAACCAAGAATGAGTCCCGAGGGAGCGAAGCGACCGAGGGCTGGGGCAGAGCCAGAGGGGAATGGTTTGGGAGGGGGTATCCCCCTCCCACAAGGAAGATTTTGCATTTATTTACCTGAAATTGTTCAATTTGGTGCACGTCACACAAGCAGCCAGAGCAATGCCAGCCTACACGGGAACTACGTGGCCCGGTACAGAAAAAGTACTCACGCCAGACGATACGCAAGTTACAACAAACTGAGATAATCTGTTCGCGCGCGAAGCGCGCAGCGAAATCTTAAAATGGATGCATAAATTAGTTTTTGAACGTTAGAGTCTTAACTGATACATTTTTTTTCGGGGGGGGGGGGGCTTTTTTGGGGGGCAAAACAGAGTTTTGCCTCCCGCTATTTGGATTGGGGGCGGCCGCCCCCCTGCCCTCCCCCCCCCCCCCCCCCCCCCAACTTCCGGCGCCTTGCTATCGCGTACATGTAATTCGGCGATGAAAATGCAATGAATGCCACTATTTGTAGTTGTTAAGACCTTATGTTTTGCCTTCAGTCTTCTCCTTGTTATTCTGGCTGATGCATATCCCTGCCTCTAAATTGGTTTCCGAACCTCTTCCCTAGTTTCAGTCAATATCTAAAGAAATTTAGATGCAATTTATGTTTTAAAAATACCATAAAAATATTTTGTTATATTATAATGGATATCGCATCAAATATTTATTATTCTCAAATGAAAATCTAGTTCTTTCAATATTATATACGTTCATTCTACCGGGTATCAATTCTATCCAAACCATTGTAAATTATGTATTTCAACACATAATTAGTTCATGGAAATGTTTTCGGAAACATTTATCAATTCTATTTTGAGGAGACTCCAGAATGTCATATTCCTTACAGGTTTTCTTTTTGTTATGTGGTCAAAGTCATTTTGTCAACTTAATTTAACGTCCATGGTATTGATATTAAACGCCTTAATTATGCATCAAAGATAAATTGGTGTTTGCTATATCGTTTTTTTCTCAATTTTACCCAAGTTTAACGAGTAAATTTCGTGGTATATGTCATGAAGGCCCGACCTTTCCACAAACATGACAAATGTCTGCTAAACGCAGAGCTATATGAACTGGCTTTAGTCTTTATAGTATATCGACGTTACTTTGATGATGTTCATTAAGTACGATGATGATGATGACGATGATAGTGGTGGTGATGGTGTTGATTATAGTGATGATGATGATGATGATATGATGATAGTTATCATGGTTATATGTGTATGTATGCGTCTATGTAAGTGCATGTGAGTATGCATGTGTGTGTGTGTGTGTTTGTGTGTGTGTTGTGTGCGTATGTAAGTGTATGCCAGTGTGTGTGTGTGTCTGTGGCTGTGCGTGTTTGTGTGTGCGTGTGTGTGTGTGTGTGTGTGGGTGTGTCTGTGTGTTTGCTTGTGAGTGTGTGGGTGTGTGTGTGTGTGTGCGCGCGCGTGTGTGTGTTTTTGTGTGTGAGTGCGTGTGTGTGAGTGGCTGTGTGTTTGTTTGTGGGCGTGTGTGTCTGTGTGTTTGCTTGGGAGTGTGTGGGTGTGTGTGTGTGCGCGCACGTGTTTGCATGTGTGTGTGTGTATGTATACGTGTGTATGCGGTTGTGCGTTTGTGACTGTGTATAGATGTGTATGTACGTGTATTTATATGTGTGTGTGCACGTGTGCCTTTGTTTGTGGGTGTTTATGTTTGTGTTTGTGTATGGGCGGCTGATTTTGTGTCATTGTAATATTTTAAGTAAGTGACTGTCAAGCGAATCTAGTGCGCGGGGGAACATTTTACGCCCTCGGTCGGTGGAAGGAAAAGCGATCTTGCGCCTGACTGCCTATGGCGTGCTCTGATTCGTCTGCAACTAAATAATTGTCATTATAAGAGAGCCACTTGCCATTAGAACAGAAACGCAAACGCACTTAATTGGCTGGACGTGATAAAACAAATAACAGTTACATCATCCTTTTATGTCATTCTTCCTAATTTAGCTTGTTGGAATATTTTTTTTTTAGATCCAACTTTATTCTTTTTCCTGTTTTTTGCTCCGAATGAATCATTTTAGACTATAGTCATTACATTATGTTTCTAAACTACCAATGTACAATACATGGTAGCATGAATTTGCATTAATTAAATTATTCTTTTGTTTTTAGCTTTGAAATGCAGGACCTTTGATGATTGGCCCCTTTCCTTCTCCAAAGCGTATGTCCAACGAGTCATCGTTATGGGTCATTTCTCAAAGTCGGCCGTGATATTTTCAACCAAAATTGGCACAGAGGCTCTCGAGGCCATACCCGGTCCAATGCCATTGGCTACCCGCCGAACGATGCTTGTGCTCCACCAGGAAGGGGTGTCAACAAGCAATGTCCACTATTTCGTTGGACCATTGCATGTTAAGGTCTGTAAAGTCCTCAGATGTTATCGAGAGAAGGGTCAATTAAAGCCAAGATTATCTCTAGGACGTCTACGATTGACCACCAGGATAGATTATCGCAAATTGCTAACCCTGTGCCGTAGAAACCGGAAATGCCAAAAAGGAGCCTTCGCCGACTGTGAAGAAAACACTATGGAATCAACGCCTTCCGCCAAACTGTACATCAGCAATCCCTCTAACATGGTCACATAGCAAGACAAACTACCAAGTGTCCACCCAATACCATGTAACCGAGATTTACCTGATGTCCCTGGACACTAGAGATATGTCATCTTAATGGGTACGAGCCATAACATCCTTGACCGAACAGATGGAAGACAAATGGTTCGCCGATTACGTGGCGAGAAGTTCCAAGTTGTCTGCATTCACTAAACGACTTGGGTTTGTGACGTCCCAACAGTGGTATGGCTCGTGCCCATTAAGGTGACATATCTCTAGTGTCCAGGCGGAAAAATTCGGGAAACAGAAACCTGTCCCATTTACAAAAACAACAAGGTATGTAAAGAGTAAGTTCTGTTGATTTTAACAATGTCACTACATCCGTTTAAAGATACTCCACACAAACGTTGGAAATCAATCAATATCATTTTCAGGGCCACATTTGTGGAACAATCTACCGATGGATTTAAGATAAAATGTTAAACGGAAAAGCTTTTGCCAATCACTAAAACAATACCTTTGCAGCGAGTACAACGATTAGAACAACCGTAGTTAAATGGATAGTTGAGTTTTGGTAAAGAGTACAGTTTGGTCAAACTGAATTTTAGTAACCAAAACCTGCACCATTACATACAAAATAATAGTTATAACTCCACCATGCTCGAAAGGAATAACAAATTACAAATGAATAAGTAAAAACTAAAAAGCCTGCTATCATTCAAAAAGAGTCGTTAAAACTCAAGAGGGTGCTCTCTAAACACCTTTGTGTTTCAACCATTATAAACAAAATGTTGTGCTGTGATGTTTTGTTGAAATAGTGACTAGATAGAGAGATAATCAACAAAAAGTTTAAAAACCTCTTTTGTAAATGTTTGAGAAGAGGAAGCATTATTTAAATTGTTTTAACGGCTGGTTCAAAATTATCGAATAATCGTGGGGCCCCACAATTATTAAAAATGGTTATGTTATGGATATTTTAGCCATTTCTTAACGGATTTTGATCAAGTCAAGTTTATTCTGTCATTAAAATTATATGCTCTTTCGAATTTGACACTCATTTTTTCATTATCTTATAACAAAGTTATTTTGTCTAGCGCCGTCTAAACAAAAACGCAACTATCCCTTCAATGACAAATAGTTCATTTTAGGTTGTGATAGATACTAGTTCAATGTGTGTACATACTTAAATAAGTCAATTCAGCGGTAATGTACCGTATTTCTTTTGTTTATGTAACTTATTATTATCGGGGCTAACCTCTACTATATTGTGCTATATTGTTAGCCCCTTTTGTCCATTCTTCAATTGTATTGTTAATGTCAATATGTATTATTTATATGTAATATGAATACGTTATTTATTGTAAATTGTAAATATTGAAATCATTATTATTGACAATAAACAAATTTCATTTCATTTCATAATGGAGACATAATTATTGTATGAATTGTCAGATAAAATGTACATGATTGTATAAAAAGGTCTAATACTCAAGATATTTCAACTATAACCTTACTATAACAAGTAATTCCGCCCCTAAAAACTGTTCGTAATTTCTTTACCTAACCGTTACTTCATGGTAACCCAACAATTACAAATGTAATATTATTAATGCTATTTATTGAGAAATAAGGCATTTTAAATTGGAGCGTTTTACAATAACAACGAAAACAATTAACCATATGTGCAATTCATACATCTAAATTGATAGAATTTCAAAACGGCATTGTTTCACAAATCAATGCATTCAACCACATATGTTATTTGAATACAAGCATGCTCAAGTTCGTTTTGATATTGAGGTGATACGTATAGCGTAAAAACTTTTGTTATTACTCAGCGTGTGCTTCCACAATCACATTATGTTTGACGATCAGCTTTGCTTTGTTTATATAATTCGTGTCATGTTACAAATCTCGATCTTGATAAGATTTTGTTCAGAACATATCAAATTATCATATGACAAGATTAGTAACGCTATCATTATCCGTAATCATTTCCCGTGGTCATTTCCGTTGTTGAAAAGACCGAGTTGTGGAAGCACAATTCTTTTTTTTTTTTCTTTCATCTTCCTTTTCTTTTATTTATGTGCGTGTCTTGTGCACGATGGATCTAAAAATCGGCTAGGGATATCATTATTAAACTTGGTTCGCATATGATGTTTGATGTTTTATTATCCAAATAAATATTGGTCTGAAGTTGTGCACCTGGGTAATAACTTTGACGTCACTACCCTGTGACGTCATAGAGACGCCATTTTGTAAAATAATTCAGATGCCCATATATTTCTTATGCAATGATATTTCTAAACCAGAATTCGAGTATAGAAGGTTCATGTCAAGAGCAACAAAACGGGTCATTGGGTCAAAAGTCGTTTGTGTAGAAAACGGACGCGTACGCGCGCGTTAAAATTTTAAAATGCTCCAAATGACCAACTTACCAATTGTCTATACGTTTCAGGTCATTCCGAGCATTTCAAAATTGTCCGCGCGTGCGCGCGCGTTTTTTCAGCGCGCTGCACGTACGGAACAAGGAAAGTATTTGTTTTTACGTGGGATGGCTTTCCAATAACATTTCTAATGAAATTAAACAATTTTCAGATCTTCCCGCGGGCTTAACATTAAAAACCACGCGTGCTGCTATATTATGCAAAATTTGTACTTGTAATTGATAATTTTTTTTAAAATCCACAGTCAAAGTTTTTAAAATGAATATGTATGACAGATTATCAGTTGAAATTATAATTCCATCCATCATTTTGGCCAACCGGACTCTATGACGTCATCACATGGCCATGTGAAGTGAAAATTTGCAGTTTTGAGCGATTTCATTATATCCGACTATGTTCTACGATGTATTGTTGCCTATAACTCGAATTTCTCCCTAATTTTGATATGTTGTAGCTGAGATCATGAGCGAAAAGTTATGTGTCCTTTATTGTTTGCTCAGGTGATGGCATCACATTGATTTTTTTAATTGAAGTCTAGGGGTCCGAAGCTCCGATAACTAAGGATAGTCCGTTACATGTATTTTTGTTTTGTAACTCATTACGGGTTGCTGCTTCTAGATTGTTGACAAGCAAGAACATGGAACATAATGAGATGAACGTTTTATAAAACAAACGGAAATTGCAAAAAGGCTGTTTTCGTTATGCAAATCGGGGGTCAAAGGTCAAATCTGTTACCTCAAGACCCGTAGTAGTTATGGAGATGCAACTTTGTAGACTTGTACATCATGATATGAGAATCATTTCATAACACAACATCAACTCACGAACATGTATTTTTCAACATGTAAATCAGTGTCAAAGGTCAAATATTCGAATGATTTTGGTAATCATACATGGTGTAAACTTCAAAATTGGACGACTTGACATACATAAAATGAGGATTAATTCGAAAGAAAAACCAACTCAGAAAAACGCTGTCATTAGGGTAAAACACGGGTCAAATCTCATACAAGTTCGTCCTTTATACAATAGATCCAACATGGCAAATGCTACAAAGATGTAACTCGGCATGTGTATTGTCCATGATAAGAGTAACATTTCACAAAATTAAATAAAATCATAAAGATGTATTCTTCATTATGATAAAATGTGATATTATCACCACTATTGAGCTGATCATTGAGCCATTTAAAGTTCTGGAGGAGCTAAACATTTGTAAAATAGGATGTATTAACTAATAGTGTGTCTTCATTATGAAAATCAGGGTCAAAGGTCAATATGATCATTTTGCAGTATCTCTGTAACTCTCACAGATGCAAAGTTGAATTTTGAAACGTGGATCGATCCTGATAAGCTGAACATCATACAAAATAGGTTGAGATCATGAAAATTATTTCTTAACTCTGTGAATGAAGGTCAAATGTCAAAGGTCAAAGGAATAATTGAGGGTACATACGTATCACCTAATTCGTCAACGTGACGAATTTAATGTCTAGTTTGTAATTGTGTCTTTAATCTGAGCACATTCAGCCATGAAGTGATGGGACATCTCTGACTGATACACATAATTTAGTGTCTAATATTCCAAGAAAATTTCTCAAATTAATTTTGATTAAAGTGATACCTGTAAAGTGTCAGATATTGCACAAAATGACATTTGAGACTTCAATCCTATATCAATATCATTGTAAAATACAGTTGAAAGATTTGTGAAAGTTTGAAAGAAAACGAACACTGTTTACCTAGTGAAAAAAACGAATATTGAGTTCATATTTTATCACCGAATACTGATGGTCTGCCATACATTTGTCGCAGTAATGAATGATCCGTTTGAGATATTCGCACCCGTGTATGTTTACACACGTAGTACAGAATTCATGGAATTTGAACTCGCTCGGCTCAAAGTTCAATCTCCGAATGTTCTCACGGGTGCTGCATGCGGACGTTCTTAGCTAGGACAATTGTACTTTTTATCAAAAGCGTTAATCAACGTGATTGAAATAAAAGATTTAAATGATAATTATCTTCATACTAAATGGACATTTGAAAAAATCAAACCCTATTTTATTCTTCTTTTACCATAGGCTAAACAACACGGTAGAAGAGAAACGAGGAAGCTCCAAGTAATTTTCGTGGATTTGGACACTTTACAGGTATTTTGATTAATGTTTGACCCTAATTTATAGTAATCGTATTTACACACGGTGTATACATGTATATTGTGTACACTCTCTGCACCATTGTTTTGTGACGAGAGATGAAAGATGGATGGAAATTATTTAGTACAACGTCCCAAGTGTATTGTTGTCTAATGTATAGTTGCTGCTTGTGATACAGCAATATGTGGGATCCCTATACTGATATAAAGGGGTTAAAGGGGTAGTACAGTTTTGGTACAGCTGAGCTTTAGTTACCAACACCTGCACAATAACATAATTAGTAATTAATAGTTACAACTCCACCAGGCTCGACGGGTATAGAATATTACAAACACTGCAAACATTTTTGAAAAAGTGTAAGCATATTTGAAATAAAAACATTACCAATCATTGAATACATTTGGGTCCCAGATTTATCCGATCGGATATATTTATTGATATTTTAGCAGTTTCTTAACCAACTTTGATCAAATAAAGTTTATTCTGCCATTAAAATTGTATGCTCTTTCAAATTTTACATTCAGTTTTTCATTATTTCACAACAAAACATTATTTCGTGCAGCGCCCTCTATACCAAAACTGAGTACCCCTTTAAAAGATTTCATGTAAAATCTTGAAGCCGGGTAAAGTATAAAAGGGACAGGATTTCCAGGCAGGTGGGCTATTGTAGGTCAGGGTAGAGTGACACTAGTTAATTGTCTGTGTATTATAACGGCACACACGTAAACTTAGTACATCCGAAACACTAAATAAAATAACAATGAAAACCGATGTCTTCTACATGTAAATTAATATCTGATTCTTCCTTTATTTTGTTTTGTGTTGGTTGATGGATGGTTGATGGTGAATGAGCATGTGATGAGCAAAACATAGTTATTGTAAATTAAGAGGGGAAATGTGAGAATAACGAATTAGGACAAGTACAAAAGTGATTAAGAGAACTTTGGTAGGAAATACTGCTGATCATCATGATCATGGTAGAACTACGTTACATACAATAAAGTATTACATTCTTTTCAAGGGCCAGCAAGCAGCAATTATTAGATATATTGGTCGCTTTTTGTTTGTGTGTACTTGTGATTGTTGGTGAGAAAATAAACATGATCAATAACATTATAATGCCTTAAACATAATGAAAAGGAAAGGGATAGTAACTTCAACAATGGTAATTTATTAAAGAAACTTTGCAAACATACTTACAATCTCTGGCGATGCTACTTAAAGTCATGAAACCAAAACATCCAACAAATATTGAAGCCTTATATAAACGGTTGGAAACTGATTAAGATACACATTCTGAAAAGTTTATTAAGATAAATGAATTGCAGTTTCCAAGGCCGGGTGTGTGATAATGAGCACTACTGATACGGTTGCGATACATGTGCGATTCCCGTGTGTACGGTTGTCGCTCCATCCATGCACAATATATACATGAAATGCATGCAGCACGTGCGTTTGATTTGAGCGCGCTTTGCATCATTGCATGCCGAGCTTTGTTGTAATAATGTGCAAAACTTGTGTGTATGGCCCTTTTTCGTACTGTGTGTGTGTGTGTGTGCAGTGGCGTAGCTACGGGGGGGGGGGGGGGGGGGGGGGGCACGGGTGGCACGTGCCCCCCCCCCCCCCCCCAATAATTTCGAAAAAAACAATAGAATACATAAGGGGACATTTTTTGAAAAAACAAAGAAATACAAAAGGTGTGCTCCCCCAATAATTACTTGTTTACTTGTTTGTAGAGACTGGAAGCTAAGCTTATTTGTCCCTCTTTGAAGATCCATCCAATCTGTTCGTGCCCCCCCCCCCCCAATCAGTCCGACCACGCTACGCCACTGTGTGTGTGTATGAAGTACGCGATATGGGTGCATGCTGTGTACTTTTAAACTCCGTCGGATTCATTTGTGTATTTATAACATGGAATACGCATGGCTCTTTCTTTGTCCCATTTATGTTGGATGGACGTCTTGAATGAAGAATATTGTTACATGGTAAAACATAATGATGAATGAGTCTATTTTGTTTTGGTTGATGACTAATTGGAAATAAATTACTGTACCAAAAATGTCCCTGGCCCTGGTATAGTCCGGTGCCTTATGTCAGAAACTCGAGGTTTGTGAAAATTTCATATACATTTTGGGAAACAAGGCTTAATCGAAAGAGAAAATTCCATAGATTCCGAATCTGGTTGTTTACATTTTTTTTGAATAGCCCAAAGTAGTTACCCAGGTAGCAAGCCAACGTTGGTCCAACGTTGGACCAACGTTGTCCAATTTTTTCGGCAACGTTGGTCCAACGTTGTCCGGCAACGTTGGACCAACGATGGTTGCGTACGCCCAATCAACGTTGCTCCAACGTTGCCGAAAACGAAATGCCAACGTTGGATCAACGTTGGTCCATCGTTGAAAAGTTGTTATTTGTCAACGTTGGACCAACGCTTTTCCAACGTTAATCCAAGGTTGGTATTTTGTTGGAGCAGCGTTGATTGGGCGTACGCAAACGTTGATCCAACGTCAAAGCAACATGTGTCCAACAAGCATCCAATATGTCTCCAACATGCATCCAACAAGCAGCCAACATTGGACCAACGCTTTTCCAACGTTAATCCAAGGTTGGTATTTTGTTGGAGCAGCGTTGATTGGGCGTACGCAAACGTTGATCCAACGTCAAAGCAACATGTGTCCAACAAGCATCCAATATGTCTCCAACATGTCTCCAACAAGCATCCAACGTTGGTCCAGCGTAATTCACCAACATTTCTCCAACGTTGGTCCAACGTTGATCCAACGTTGGTCCAACGTTGGTCCAACATTGGACCAACGTCTCACCGTACTAAAAAAATTTAATTAATATTCATATGACACGCCTATTGGTGATATCTAGAACATCCTATCCTAGCTTTCCCTTTACCTAAGACTAACCTAACCCTAACCCTATTCCTAGTCCTATTCCTATCCCTATCCATAGTCCTATTCCTATTCCTACACTCACTACATCTACATCATCCACTCAGCTTTATATAACCTAGCTTCTGTGTTAATATTTGTTTGATGGTTGGTATTTCGATAAAGTTGAATGTTTGGATAAAGTTTTAAGAATTTACACAAATACATCATGGAAACAAACCTTTAGAATGTTTTTGTAGATAAATAACTTACATATATTTCAAATAATGAGTAAATAATAACATTGGATTCATTCTGAACAATCAAATAACATGATTATTAATGCTTTTTGCAGTCAATGATAACCACTCATGAATATTCATGAATAATAACCAACGTTCATCCAACGTTGAACCAACGTTGATCCAACGATGGCATACATCCTGCTTTCAGCAGCTAATTTTAAATCCTTTTATTATGCAAGGGGGTTTTGACCACCTGTGCTACGAGTAAAAAAATTACCTTTTCTAACATAACAGCTACATGTAGTGAACAACAGATGTGAAATGTTGGATTCTCGTTGGAATAACGAACGTTTCACTGTGGGTTACCGATGTCGATCCAACGTTGCTCTAACGAGATTGTCCAACCTCCATTTCACTTTGAGTTACCGATGTTGATCCATCGCATGGTGTTGTAATATAATACAAGTAGGCGAAATGCCATGTGTAACTCTGGCATAACAATAATAAATACTGGTAAATTACAAACTTGAGTGTCAGGGTAGACTACCCGACACCCAGAAGATGGAACCAGGGGATTATTCTGCCCCTTTCGTACGGTTGTCATCCCCTATTGTAAGACCGACATTTACCTTATGCAAAATGGTTTAACGTGCTAGTGCCAGGGTGGACTACCCAACGCCTAGATGATACCAAGGGATTATTCTGCCCTAAATGGTATTCATCTCTATCACAAATCTAATCTATCCGGTGGTCTGAGAGTAGACGTCGAAGTGGGTAGCGCCTGTCACGTTCTTGCGAGGGCGGCTTCACCTCACTCCAGCACGCTTCTGGGACCTCCGTTTCCTCGTTTACTGGAACATGGATGTTACCTTCAGGTGCGCGACGCTTCTTTAGATGATGTCTGTTCCGGCGATACCGCCCACCTTTCTCACTCTGGATGTGGTACGAGCGGGGCGTTGAATCTTGAGTTGTCACTACGCCAGGTTTCCATTCTTTTCCCACTTGGTAGTACACACGTTCTCCAGACTTCAACACCGGCAGCGACTTGGCACCCTGGTCATAGTATCGCTTCTGCCTCTTCTGGAGCTCTTTCTTCCTACTAGCTATGCACCGTTGATAACGAACAGTACAGTTCTCAATAAAGCGTTTTCTGGATGGTATATCCGGTCACACATCAACCGTGAAGCTCGCCTCCCAAAATGGATTCAAATTAGCATTTCTACAACCGTACAGGTCATGGCGAATCGAATCAGACATACAGTCACTTTCACTTCAGACACCATGTTGTAATATAATACAAGTAGGCACACGAGTATAGTTGAAAGCTTACTTTATTAACTGCTTGTAGATCGATGGCCCAACTCATACATGGTCTCTTGACACCCGATATCGATCCTATATGGTAATTCACCGGGGATGGCGCACTTCTATTTATGATTGTAATTCTACTTGAGTCCACTCATTACTGTTGGTCTAACGAGATTGTCCAACGTCTTTTTCACTGCGAATTACCGATGTTGATCCAACGTTGGTCCAACGAGATTGTCCAACGTCTTTTTCACTGCGAGGTACCGATGTTGATCCAACGTTGGTCCAACAAGATTGTCCAACGTCTTTTTCACTGCGAGTTACCGATGTTGGTCCAGCGTTGCTCCAACGAGATTGTCCAACGTCAATTTCACTGCGAGTTACCGATGTTGGTCCACCGTTGGTCCAACGAGATTGTCCAACGTCCATTTCACTGCGAGTTACCGATGTTGGTCCAACGTTGGTCCAACGAGATTGTCCAACGTCTTCTTCACTGCGAGTTACCTATGTTGGTCCAACGTTGGTCCAACGAGATTGTCCAACGTCTTTTTCACTGCGAGTTACCGATGTTGATCCAACATTGGTCCAACAAGATTGTCCAACGTCCATTTCACTGCGAGTTACTGATGTTGGTCCAACGTTGGTCCAACGAGATTGTCCAACGTCTTTTTCACTGCGAGTTACCGATGTTGATCCAACGTTGGTCCAACGAGATTGTCCAACGACTATTTCACTGCAAGTTACCGATGTTGGTGCAACGTTGGTCCAACGAGATTGTCCAACGTCCATTTCAGTGCGAGTTACCGATGTTGGTCCAACGTTGGTCCAACGAGATTGTCCGACGTCTTTTTCACTGCGAGTTACCGATGTTGGTCCAACGTTGGTCCAACAAGATTGTCCAACATCCATTTCACTGCGAGTTACCGATGTTGGTCCAACGAGATTGTCCAACGTCTTTTTCACTGCGAGTTACCGATGTTGGTCCAACGTTGGTCCAACGAGATTGTCCAACGTCTTTTTCACTGCGAGTTACCGATGTTGATCCAACATTGGTCCAACAAGATTGTCCAACGTCCATTTCACTGCGAGTTACCGATGTTGGTCCAATGTTGGTCCAACAAGATTGTCCAACGTCTTTTTCACTGCGAGTTACCGATGTTGGTCCAACGTTGGTCCAACGAGATTGTCCAATGTCTTTTTCACTGCGAGTTACCGATGTTGATCCAACGTTAGTCCAACAAAATTGTCCAACGTCTATTTCACTGCGAGTTAACGATGTTGATCCAACGTTGGTCCAACGAGATTGTCCAACGTACATTTCACTGCGAGTTACCGATGTTGGTCCAACGTTGGTCCAACGAGATTGTCCAACTTCTTTTTCACTGCGAGTTACCGATGTTGGTCCAACGTTGATCCAACGAGATTGTCCAACGTCCAACGAGTTCCAACGAGTTTGCAAGTTTCCGACGTTGGTCCAACGTTGGCTTGCTACCTGGGTATATTCGAAATTGAATGACCTAATGTCATTGGCTCATGAAACAGAAATATTGCGCGATTTTACTTAACGCGCGCTCAACTCTGAAATGCGAAAAAGTTTATCGTTGCGTTACACCTGATTTTTCACGCATTTCCTTTATTCAAAAGTGATAATAATTTTATATTCATATTTTTTTGGAAATCGCTTAACAATTATATGTTATTAAATCTGACGAAAATATATTGGAACTTTTCTAAAATTGCGTGTATATTTCCTGCTAAAAACAATTACACAAGCAAACGTACGTATCTTTTATATCCCGTGACAAATCGATTCACTAAATGCTTGTGTTTACATTGGTATTCGGTGACACGACATATGCTCCGCCGACAATTGCTCCGAAAAATGCGACAATTGCTCCGCGACAAATGCTCCGCGATACTTGCTCCGCCGACATTTGCTCCGACGACAATAATTTCTCCGCCGACAAATGCTCCACCGACATTTGCTCCGCCGAAAAATGCTCCGCCGACATTTGCTCCGCCGACAAATGCTCCACCGACATTTGCTCCGCCGACAATTGCTCCGCGGTAAAATGCTCCGAAGATGCGACAATTGCTCCGCCGACATTTGCTCCGCCGACAATTGCTCCGCCGACATTTGCTCCGCCGACAATTACTCCGCCGACAAATGCTCCGAAGATGCGACAATTGCTCCGCCGAAAATGCTTCGAATATGCGACAATTGCTTAGCCTACAATTGTTCCGCCGAAATATGCTCCGGAGATACGACATTTGTTCCACCGACATTTACTCCGCTGAAGATTAAACTCTGAAATGAATTCTCAAGTACCTTTGGTATGAAGTGCGCTTTTATATGTTATGCGAATCTCTTGTGAAATTGGAGTACGATCGATTCAGTAACCATCGATTCATTCAAATATTTTATTTGGCTGGTTTGTTTGTTTCACGTTTCTTTATACAGGGTGGGGGGGGGGGGGGGGGGCAGTCAAGCCCAGTGTTGTAAGGATGCGTGACCCTGCAGCCTGCATCTAGTAGCAGAAGGGGAGGCGCAATAACACACAACACTGGCTTTAGTTTTTGATGTTACATTGGGGTTCGACTGGAGTCATTCATCTCCCTGCAGCCGCCCTTAACAAAAATCATTATAAATTTCACATTTTCATACAGAAGAGTTGTTGGGCTTTCCGTTGATATCAATTTGAATCATGAATATTTCATTTGAAATGCTAACAAAATCCATATTTTTTGTCTGATTTCACACTCGACCCATCTCCATAATCCGGTTTGCTGCGCACAACCCATTTGCCTATGAAAAAGATAATGAAAAGATAATTATCATTAAAGGGAGAGATCCACTTTTGCAAGCCAAAATTAAAAAGTTGCGAGGTTATTGTCTTATATGAAAGGAAATGTCATTTAATAGCATGCCTGAAAAAATTAGGGCTTGAAATCTCTTTTTCGTGGCGTTATAGACCTAAAACTGAGGGACGTCGGTTAATTAGGTACATACGTATTTTCGGCCGGTGAGTAAGTTCGTACATAGATTTCACGGAGTGCCAGATCGGTATGCAATGACCGCTACGTGACCCGCGCTAGCTACGTGACCCGCGCAAAAGTACTAATGTGTGAGCGTTTACCAAGCAAAATACCCAAACATCGCTTAAACTGACTACATGTAATTATATATTCTTTCTTTTTGAGATCTTTTTCCGTGACATACGTTCACAAATGTCGGCTTCACAATACCTTTACGAGAATTAGTACTATATTGTTGTAATATTATGCTAAATCAGTTGAACTCCTTTATTGACCGATATATAGTTTAAATGGAGGGACGCATTCGTTTTTCATTCGTAGAATCCAAATTAGAGGGCTGTTCGCTCTGAATTTTTTTTGCGTGTTACATTGATCACCATCCGTCAACTGAAAGCTGTTTAGACGTTTTGTAAAAGTGGACTTGTCCCTTTAAAATGGTATCAAATTCCAATGATTTTGATGAATGGAAAGGGTGGCAGTATTCAATAGAAAGTGAACTTTCAAAAAACTGGTCAGCACAGTCATGCACTCGTAAATTAAATGCATTGAGCCATTTTGCGACATTTCACTTCCTGCCTCCCCCTATTCTCTGGGCAACTGCAATCGCCCCAATTGCATAATCACTACACATAATGCACCGTTTGAAAGGTATATAATGAGGCTTTATTGTGACACCAATTTCGAATATGCTTAATACAAAATACGAGAGATATGATCGATCAAACTTGAGTTTCCGAACTTTTTTTGAGGGGTTTATTCCAAAAATGATTTTGAAAATTTTTGAAAAAGTGCAAGCATTTTAAAAATATTTTTTTGAAAAAAAAATCATCTAATTACTTGGGCATTTGTCTGCGGAGCATTTGGCGGCGGAGCAAATGTCGGCGGAGCAAATGTCGGCGGAGCATTTGTCGGCGGAGCAATTGTCGGCGGAGCAAATATCGCGGAGCATTTGTCGCGGAGCATTTGTCGCATTTTTCGGAGCAAATGTCGGCGGAGCATATGTCATGGAACCGTTTACATTACCATAATATAATTAAATACGTCAAATTGGAACATTGACAAAACAAATATTAATCGAAAGAGTAGATTCTGCTCCTTAAAAGTCACATTGTTTTCATGGTTGTCATCCTGTTTAGCCAATGTATAATTGTTACATTGAATCATAGTATTAAAGCAGCTATTTTCAGGCAATGCGCATATCGCGTATAAGCTGTATATACCCAGGTAGCAAGCCAACGTTGTTCCAACGTTGGACCAACGTTGTCCAATTTTTTCGGCAACGTTGGTCCAACGTTGTCCGGCAACGTTGGACCAACGATGGTTGCGTACGCCCAATCAACGTTGCTCCAACGTTGCCGAAAACGAAATGCCAACGTTGGATCAACGTTGGTCCATCGTTGAAAAGTTGTTATTTGTCAACGTTGGACCAACGCTTTTCCAACGTTAATCCAAGGTTGGTATTTTGTTGGAGCAGCGTTGATTGGGCGTACGCAAACGTTGATCCAACGTCAAAGCAACATGTGTCCAACAAGCATCCAATATGTCTCCAACATGCATCCAACAAGCAGCCAACATTGGACCAACGCTTTTCCAACGTTAATCCAAGGTTGGTATTTTGTTGGAGCAGCGTTGATTGGGCGTACGCAAACGTTGATCCAACGTCAAAGCAACATGTGTCCAACAAGCATCCAATATGTCTCCAACATGTCTCCAACAAGCATCCAACGTTGGTCCAGCGTAATTCACCAACATTTCTCCAACGTTGGTCCAACGTTGATCCAACGTTGGTCCAACGTTGGTCCAACATTGGACCAACGTCTCACCGTACTAAAAAAATTTAATTAATATTCATATGACACGCCTATTGGTGATATCTAGAACATCCTATCCTAGCTTTCCCTTTACCTAAGACTAACCTTACCCTAACCCTATTCCTAGTCCTATTCCTATCCCTATCCATATAGTCCTATTCCTATTCCTACACTCACTACATCTACATCATCCACTCAGCTTTATATAACCTAGCTTCTGTGTTAATATTTGTTTGATGGTTGGTATTTCGATAAAGTTGAATGTTTGGATAAAGTTTTAAGAATTTACACAAATACATCATGGAAACAAACCTTTAGAATGTTTTTGTAGATAAATAACTTACATATATTTCAAATAATGAGTAAATAATAACATTGGATTCATTCTGAACAATCAAATAACATGATTATTAATGCTTTTTGCAGTCAATGATAACCACTCATGAATATTCATGAATAATAACCAACGTTCATCCAACGTTGAACCAACGTTGATCCAACGATGGCATACATCCTGCTTTCAGCAGCTAATTTTAAATCCTTTTATTATGCAAGGGGGTTTTGACCACCTGTGCTACGAGTAAAAAAATTACCTTTTCTAACATAACAGCTACATGTAGTGAACAACAGATGTGAAATGTTGGATTCTCGTTGGAATAACGAACGTTTCACTGTGGGTTACCGATGTCGATCCAACGTTGCTCTAACGAGATTGTCCAACCTCCATTTCACTTTGAGTTACCAATGTTGATCCATCGCATGGTGTTGTAATATAATACAAGTAGGCGAAATGCCATGTGTAACTCTGGCATAACAATAATAAATACTGGTAAATTACAAACTTGAGTGTCAGGGTAGACTACCCGACACCCAGAAGATGGAACCAGGGGATTATTCTGCCCCTTTCGTACGGTTGTCATCCCCTATTGTAAGACCGACATTTACCTTATGCAAAATGGTTTAACGTGCTAGTGCCAGGGTGGACTACCCAACGCCTAGATGATACCAAGGGATTATTCTGCCCTAAATGGTATTCATCTCTATCACAAATCTAATCTATCCGGTGGTCTGAGAGTAGACGTCGAAGTGGGTAGCGCCTGTCACGTTCTTGCGAGGGCGGCTTCACCTCACTCCAGCACGCTTCTGGGACCTCCGTTTCCTCGTTTACTGGAACATGGATGTTACCTTCAGGTGCGCGACGCTTCTTTAGATGATGTCTGTTCCGGCGATACCGCCCACCTTTCTCACTCTGGATGTGGTACGAGCGGGGCGTTGAATCTTGAGTTGTCACTACGCCAGGTTTCCATTCTTTTCCCACTTGGTAGTACACACGTTCTCCAGACTTCAACACCGGCAGCGACTTGGCACCCTGGTCATAGTATCGCTTCTGCCTCTTCTGGAGCTCTTTCTTCCTACTAGCTATGCACCGTTGATAACGAACAGTACAGTTCTCAATAAAGCGTTTTCTGGATGGTATATCCGGTCACACATCAACCGTGAAGCTCGCCTCCCAAAATGGATTCAAATTAGCATTTCTACAACACAGGTCATGGCGAATCGAATCAGACATACAGTCACTTTCACTTCAGACACCATGTTGTAATATAATACAAGCACACGAGTATAGTTGAAAGCTTACTTTATTAACTGCTTGTAGATCGATGGCCCAACTCATACATGGTCTCTTGACACCCGATATCGATCCTATATGGTAATTCACCGGGGATGGCGCACTTCTATTTATGATTGTAATTCTACTTGAGTCCACTCATTACTGTTGGTCTAACGAGATTGTCCAACGTCTTTTTCACTGCGAATTACCGATGTTGATCCAACGTTGGTCCAACGAGATTGTCCAACGTCTTTTTCACTGCGAGGTACCGATGTTGATCCAACGTTGGTCCAACAAGATTGTCCAACGTCTTTTTCACTGCGAGTTACCGATGTTGGTCCAGCGTTGCTCCAACGAGATTGTCCAACGTCAATTTCACTGCGAGTTACCGATGTTGGTCCACCGTTGGTCCAACGAGATTGTCCAACGTCCATTTCACTGCGAGTTACCGATGTTGGTCCAACGTTGGTCCAACGAGATTGTCCAACGTCTTCTTCACTGCGAGTTACCTATGTTGGTCCAACGTTGGTCCAACGAGATTGTCCAACGTCTTTTTCACTGCGAGTTACCGATGTTGATCCAACATTGGTCCAACAAGATTGTCCAACGTCCATTTCACTGCGAGTTACTGATGTTGGTCCAACGTTGGTCCAACGAGATTGTCCAACGTCTTTTTCACTGCGAGTTACCGATGTTGATCCAACGTTGGTCCAACGAGATTGTCCAACGACTATTTCACTGCAAGTTACCGATGTTGGTGCAACGTTGGTCCAACGAGATTGTCCAACGTCCATTTCAGTGCGAGTTACCGATGTTGGTCCAACGTTGGTCCAACGAGATTGTCCGACGTCTTTTTCACTGCGAGTTACCGATGTTGGTCCAACGTTGGTCCAACAAGATTGTCCAACATCCATTTCACTGCGAGTTACCGATGTTGGTCCAACGAGATTGTCCAACGTCTTTTTCACTGCGAGTTACCGATGTTGGTCCAACGTTGGTCCAACGAGATTGTCCAACGTCTTTTTCACTGCGAGTTACCGATGTTGATCCAACATTGGTCCAACAAGATTGTCCAACGTCCATTTCACTGCGAGTTACCGATGTTGGTCCAATGTTGGTCCAACAAGATTGTCCAACGTCTTTTTCACTGCGAGTTACCGATGTTGGTCCAACGTTGGTCCAACGAGATTGTCCAATGTCTTTTTCACTGCGAGTTACCGATGTTGATCCAACGTTAGTCCAACAAAATTGTCCAACGTCTATTTCACTGCGAGTTAACGATGTTGATCCAACGTTGGTCCAACGAGATTGTCCAACGTACATTTCACTGCGAGTTACCGATGTTGGTCCAACGTTGGTCCAACGAGATTGTCCAACTTCTTTTTCACTGCGAGTTACCGATGTTGGTCCAACGTTGATCCAACGAGATTGTCCAACGTCCAACGAGTTCCAACGAGTTTGCAAGTTTCCGACGTTGGTCCAACGTTGGCTTGCTACCTGGGTAGATAGCCCGTTTATGAGGAACATATAGTATAGATTTTTTTTGGTGTAAATTTCATATACATTTTGGGAAACAAGGTTTAAACGAAATAGAAAATTCCGTAGATTCAGAATATGGTTGTGTCCATTTTGTTAAAACAGCGAAAGGTATCGCAATTTCGACTTTAAGGATGCATGTTTTTTGCTTCCGCAACACAAAATCGCGCGTTTTGACTCGAAGCGCGTTTGACTTCTGAACTCTAAAAAGTCAACGTCTATATGCGATAAATATATTTTTTCAACAAATACCATTATTCAGTAAGGAAAAGAAATATAAATTCTTATTCTTTACAAACTGGCTTTATGATGTAACGACAATAAATCGTGCAAAACATTTTAATTAATAAACCATGCGTTTATAGTTTACTAATCAAAACTCCATATACGCGCAGGTCAAAGTCAACGCACTTTACTTTGTGAATGCCGAAGTTTAACTTATTATTGAGAAAAGGCGTTCTGTTAACAAATTTGGAAACAAAAATAAAACAAAAGAACAAACTCTACTCTTAGATTCTGGTTGTATCCTTGAAAGTAGGGCATGTAAATGATACAATGAACCACGTTAAATTGATTTCTTTTAGAAAATCTAAGGGTATTGATGAAAATGCATTCAGGGCAGACATGAGGTCTCAGACATGGTCGGAAGTGGAAGATTGTTGTGATATAAATGAAGCGATCACAAAATGGGAACAGCTTGTACTAGAAGTACTCAATAAATATATGCCAATAAGAACTAAGAGGGTACGGAAAATGCACTCTCCATGGATTAATGAGTCAATATTTAATTTGATGAAAGAGCGCGACAAAACTAAAAAAAGAGCTAAACATACAAACAGCGATGACGATTGGAAAGATTATAAAAAGTTGCGTAATAAAGTAACGTACACAATTAAAAAGACAAAAAAGCAATATTATACTGAAAAAATACGCGATTATCAAGCTAGATCAAAATCTTGGGAAGTTCTTAAGTCCTTGCTACCTCAGACATCAACTAGCATTGGTGTTAGCAATAGTGAACAATTGGTCAATGAATTTAATAATCATTTTGCAAACGTCGCGGAGAAGTGCAATGTTGTGAACGATGCTGTTGATGTTAATTATGATGTTAATCACAAAGGAAATGTTTTGGAGTTGTCTTGTGTTTCACATGCTGAGGTTTTAAAAGAAATATTTTCATTGAAAAGTAAAAAGTCTTTTGGTATTGATGGTAAAATCTCATTTATTTTGAAATTATGTGGAATTGATATTGTTAAAAGTATAATATGTATTATAAATAAATCAATTAGTCAAGGTGTAGTCCCAAAAAGGTGGAAGATTGCGAAGATAATACCGATTTTTAAAAAAGGCGACAAAGCCAATCCAGATAACTATAGACCAAAATCATTATTACCTGCGGTTTCAAAATTATTAGAAAGGGTCATTCAACGTCAACTTGTACGCTTTTTAACAGACAATAATACTTTGACTAAACACCAATCTGGATTTAGATCGAAGCATTCAACAAGTACAACCTTAATACAAGTTACGGATGAATGGCTTATGTCTCTTGACAATGGTATGTATACAGGGGTAGTTGCGGTTGACCTACAAAAGGCTTTTGACTTGGTCAATCATGATATTATTTTAGCCAAGCTTTTTGCTTGTACTGGATTGAAAGGAAAATCTTATGAATGGTTATATAGCTATTTGAATGATAGGCGTATAACAACGTCAATTAATAATACAATGTCAACCGAACTACCTGTGTCACATGGCGTACCACAAGGCTCTATACTGGGACCAATTCTATTTCTCATTTTTATTAATGACATGCCAAATTGCTTTCATAATTGTTCAGTGCATTTATACGCAGATGATACGGTGTTATACTATTCAAATAAAAACCCACAAATTATTGAAAATGTATTAAATGTTGAATTACAGAATTTACAAGTATGGATGGATCGTAATAAATTAAAGATAAATTGTACGAAAACAGTATGTATGTTAATAGGAACTAACTGCATGTTACATAAGCACAGTACATTGAATTTGCATATATACGATAAAAAGATTGAACAAGTCCAACATTTGAAATACTTGGGAGTATTTATTGATTCACAATTGAAATGGACTGTACACATTGATTATTTATGTAAAAAGATTAGTAAGATGATAAGCTTCCTAGGAAGATTAAGTAAATATATCAATGAGTCATGCCTAACAATGTTATATAATGCTGTAATTATCCCTCATTTCGATTATGGGGATGTTGTTTGGTCTTCTGCTACTAAAACACAATTGGATGTCCCACAAAAAATACAAAATAGGGCAGGAAGAATAATTTTAAAGATACATTTATTAGAACATAGATCTGTTCATGAAATACATGATATTCTTAATTGGAAGACATTGCAGATTCGTCAAACTAGACATATTCATTTGTTAATGTTTAAGATTTTACATAGCATGGCACCTGTGTATTTATTAGAAAAGTTTACTTTTAGAGTAACTAGATATGGATTACGACATAAGGATAAATTGTCTCTCCCAAAACCAAACACAGAGAATTGTAGACGTACTTTCTTTTATCGTGGTAGCACACTGTATAATAACCTACCTGCGAATACCTGTAATCTGAATTCCTTAATTTCATTCAATAAAGAAATTAAAACGATTACATAATTATAGTAGCTTAGCAGATAGTGAGCCAAATAACCTTGTAATTATTCAATATATTTATATTTGTATAATGTGCAATTATGTATATGTGTATAATTATGTGCAATTATGGAATTATGCAGAATTTGTATGACCCGCTAGTAATAAATGGGGCTCGGGAGGTTGGGTTGGGAGTATGGGATGGGGGACTCAGAGTGACTTAAGGATGGGGGGGGGGGGGGGGGGGTAGGGGGTAGGGTAATGTAATTGATAACAGAATGTGTGATTTTTTAAACTCTATATGTTTATATATTTATACCATCATTTTAATAGGACCCCGTGGAAGAACAGAACCATCGTGATGATGGTTCTGAAACGGGCTATCCTCCCGATATAATTTTCTTATAATATGCAACATACTATTTATATTTTTATGACTCTGTAATTTGAATATTGTTAACATCTTTGTATATTGTTTTATGATGAATGTTATGACTTTTGTTGTATTTTTAATTCGGAAATAAAAACAAACAAACAAACAATTTCTCGTCCAGTGCGCGTATTAGGCCCATATTGATCAGTGGCCGCGGAAAGGTTTTGAAAGTAAGAGGGGCTGACCACATTTGAACTGTTATGTATTTCTTTATTAATGCTTATGTATTTCTTTGTTTTAAACCTATAGGCAAGATAAGCGAGTATTCTTCCTGCAACTTGTCCGTGTTTTAACGAGTGTAATAATACTTATATAAGCAAAATCAAAACGGAGGGGGTCGGTAGACTATACCCGTGTAAACTGTCGTATGAAGAAAAACAGATATACAGGATATGCAGCTTCAAATATAATGATTGATATCATTTTTTTTGCTACACAAATTGGAAAATATGTATATATAACAGTTTCCTCTTTAAAGTAATTGTTTATGTATATATATACAGATGATGTGATTATACAATGCCAAACTATACGGTAAAAGTGGTGGTGAGAGTGTATACGGTAGCAAATTTGTATCGTTTTTTTTTTTTTACGCAAAATGGAAGGGGCGCAAAATGGCCCCCATTCGGTCTCAAGCTGTGCCTCTCTTTGATTGAATGTGGTAATGTTGATACAGTCATTTCATTAATTTCCGATCTATCGTATATGGCTAGCACAGCATTTGTAGCAATTATTTGTAGCCACAATGCTAAATTACAAGTGAATTTACAAGGTAAAAAACATTAAAAATTTCACACAAATTGAAAGAAAATATACATAATATTATACCAATACAAAATATAAATAAGAATACAAGTGATTGTTGAATGGCAGAATGTAAATATTGCCTTTCAAAATATGAGGAATAACAACAGCATCAATATGATATCAACCTAGTGTAAATTAAACATCAATTATTATCAAACAAACTTTACGTAAAGTAGCTAAAGTTATATTCAATGATTAAAAATAAAAATATAAATTTTAATAATACATGGGTAATCTTCACTTCAATTAAACTAATTGTAAGAGCGTTCAAAGCAGACTGTTTATATGAAAATTTTAGTTTCTATCAAAGTTACAAATCAACGAACAAATGCGAACATTGTTTAACTAATCGAGTAAGAGTTACAAGCAAATCAATAATAATGCACAGGAGAGCCAATGGCTGTAAACTGTAAATCATAACATTAAATTACAGTTAATAAATAAAGCCTTGTTGGGTTATATTGAATGATTATCAAATGTAAGTAGCCTACTTCAATAAAATTAACTAAATGAGTGTAAAGAAAACGTCCAGGGTTTATATTACATGATCATATTCTAAATTCAACTTAATGAATACACAGTCAAAAATATGTTGTAGGCTATAAAACTGTCTCAGTAATTTTTTTTTTGAACAGCTATTTCAAAATGTATGTCTGATTTAAAAAGATGTAAGCTCTCAATTGTCAAAATGTCATTTGAATAGGATTTATAGTAAATATAATATGCCCACTGAAATAGAGCCGATACTATTAGCTAAACTTTGGAAATCGAATTATAAACATCTTTACTTCTGGATAACAACAGTTCAAAAGCTTCCAGGGGGCTCTGCCCCCTGGACACCCATTAAGATTCGAATTGTGTTTATCCCTTGACTGATTTTATACCTGTAGGCAGCTATTAAAATCAGAAAAGCCTTACAGGGGCTCTGCCCCCATGTGCCCCAGCAGTGGTTACATAGCATGGCCCTACACAGACCATTCTCACGTGTTTTTTGCCAAAGTGCTCGCCAATTGTGCTACATACACACAATGTTCGTTGACTTTAGGTGTCATTCGGTTACAAAACATGGGTCCCTTACGTACCCCCCCCCCCCCCCACCCCTCTCCCGTCAAGTCATGGGCATGCTGCTGGGTTGGTCCCTGTACTCCCTCGCCGATTACGCATCAGTCCCCGCCCCGCCTCCCCCTTCCAAATGGGTGAGAAATTGACGCCTATGGTGATTCACAATCCATCCAGGTCATGATCCTGCAGTAGGGAATGAAACAAATACAAAAGAAACATGACAATTATATTGACTAAAAGTTGTTAGATTTGTTTTGTTGTACTATTCAACCAGGAAAAGGTTATAAAACAAAATTTAAAATATTGACAATTCATGATAGTTACATGAATTGTGTGTTTAACATGTTTTAACAGAAGAAGAGAGAACATACTATTGGATATTATTGCTCCCTGGCAACCCACTCAATGGCTGCATAGTTAAAAAGTACAACCTGTAGCATTCAGAACTTGAAGTTGAAAGTTCATCAAAAATCAGGGTCTTTAGTGTGCATTAAAGGAGGGGTGTAATCCCGGCTTTGATTCAGGTTTATAGCTTTAAATATGTGCCTTTATTGATATACCACACTCTTTTTTTCAAAGAAATCCTTAATTTGGGAAAAAAAGATAAATTTCATGCAACTTTTTTGCTTTATTACGCATCGGCGTTCCATGCTCCTAAAAAAAGTCATTTATAGCAGAGCGGAAATGTGCGCACGTGTCACCCGATTCATGACATCACATGCAGACCGCAACGCGGAGGAATGTGCATTGTTAACATGCAGAGCCTATGACTTGCTTGTAAAACAAACTCGTTTTTGCTTGTAAATTGAGGTTTTACTGAAAATGCTTAAGAATTGCTAAGAAATGAATTGTAGCAGGATGCAGCTACACATCTGAGTGTATATCGTCCACGATATAAACCTGAACAAATGTTTGCAAATATTGAAACAAATGGAAATAATATATCTGTGTCAACGTGAGTATTGCACTCAGCGTGTACGTCTATGACCGAGCTAAACTGCGATTGCCTGCAGGTGACGTCACAAAGATGACGTCATTTTTTGTTCGCTCGGGACTCAGTTTTTTTACGGGGGTTCCGAAAGTGAATTTACAAGTTGATTTTTTTATTTTACCGGGTTTTCCCACGAGGAAAATATGTTTGTATTAGTAATCTTCATGAAAATCTACCTTAGATACAGTAAAACCCAATTTTGAGGCAGTTTTCTTGTCACCATACCTTTAAGTTTGTATTATTAACTGATTCCATATACCTATGGTTGTGTTTCCCCTAAAGTTAAAGGTAAACCTGTAAAGTGTCAGATATTGCCCAAAGGTACATTTGAGACTTCAATTCTGTACCTAAATCATTGCAAGATATGTCCGAATGATGTGTGAAAGTTTCATTCAAAAAGAACTCTGCTTTCCTGGTTTAAAGAAAACGAAAATATGCGTCAGCTTTTACAACAAATTACTGTACGACGCTTATGAGGTTTATGACCGTTCATTAACGCTCTTGAGCTGAATGATACATATCGTCATTCTAAAGGGGCATTTGAAAAATCTAACCATATTGTATTATTCTCTTACCATAAACTAAACAACACGGTAGAAGAGAAGGGGGAAGCTCCAAGTAATTTTCGTGGAGTTGACACTTTACAGTCATTCCTTGGACCCACCAGGTTCCCATATGAGATTGGTTTATACATATCCAATCAATCTTTTCAATAAGCCTGATTCTGAATTGGTGCTTTGTTCACTCCAGGTCTGGGCAATTGATTAGGGAATTACACTTGGGCATTCTAGAAATGTGAAGCACTGAACCCAAAACGGCTAAAATAAAATCCACCATGTAAAATGATATAGTCTTTTCATCCATTTTAGAGCATTAATGCCAGTAAATATGTTTAAATTAGATGTTGAATTGAATTGAATGTCACATTTATTGGTAAATTTGGCATTACAGAGGAATTTCCTACTAATCACTTACCATCATAGTTACTCAATCACATGTCCAGCCATGCCTTGTGATGAAACTTCCAGAATGGTGAGTCGTTTGGAAGTCCAATGGGACCCAAAGTGACCTGGATGACAAAATAATGTATAGGAACTTTGCATCACATATAAATACATTTTGTTGCCCATAATTTTAATTTGTATCCAGCGGTACAGTGCAGCCCCCGATACAATAAAACAAACAAGTAAAGGGAAGGTATTTTACAAACTTAATCAACACAATTAAATAATACAAAAAACTAATGCCTTGCCATGCATTTGGATGACAACTTCCGTTATGGATAGCCTTTTTGAAGTATAATGGGAGGCCGGGGGGAGGGGGTATGTCCTCATTGAAAGGGGGGTATCATGCGTGACCAAGAAAATAAGTAATTAGGGTGGTTTTTTACGATCAGGGGAGATACTCGAGTATCTCGAATAGGGTCTCAAAATCACCCAAAATCAGGAAAAAGGGTATCTTTTTTAGGTTGATGAATTACTCGTTAGGGTCTCAAAAAGATGAATTACTCGAATACCCCCTTTCTATGAGGGCAGACCCCCCCCCCCCCCCCCCCCCCCCGGGAATGTGAGTTATGGGACCCAAAGTGACCTGGAAGACAAAATGATATCTAGGAAGATTAAATAATCTTTGCTAGATCTGTTTACAAATTGATATAGCAGTGTAGTGCAAGGGAAAAGGGAGGAGGGGCACTTGGTCCCTCAAAATCCAATTTTCAAAATAGGAATGTCTACTCTTAAAGGGGAATTAACCCTTAACCTTTTGACTTACTGGATGTGATGAGAGCATAACTACTATCATTGCTAGTCACTTAGTTCCTCATGAATATTCCCGATTACAAAAATAATCAGTATTTTATGGACCACTGTCGTTTGCTTTCAATGCCCATAGGAGGCGGCCATTTCTTCAACTACTCGCGGTGAAATGACGTGGCAGGCGGAGAACACTATAGCATATATCGTAACCCGCTATTGTGTTCTCCGCCTGACACGTCATTTCACCGCGAGAAGTTGAAGAAATGGCCGCCTCCTGTTGGCATTGAAAGCAGACGACAGTGGGCCATAAAATATTATTTTCATTATTGGGAATATTCATGAGGAAATAAGTGACTAGAAATGCTCTCATCACATCCAGTAAGTCAAAAGGCTAGGAGTTCCTTCCCCTTTAACATACAAAATAACACAATATACAGATCTTGCCTCCCCCAACAAAAACATATCCAATCAATAAATTATAAATAAATTAATTAAAATTGGTAGTTAGTGCAACCAATATGATACACCACTACATACAGTCATGCAAATCAAATAGATTAGGATAAGGTCAACGGTATAAAAGTTAACAGCCCAGGGCAATCAACATTTAGGCTATAATTATTATGCCACATCTTAAATAATCCTGTTAAATCAATGCTCCTTTTGTAGTAGTAATACATAATATTCAATTGCTTATTTTACTGCTGCTCTTGTGTGTGGCTTTTTATTTTTGTTATCATTTAATTGTTGGACGTTGGTATTTGTTTTCATTTGACAAATAAACCTGAATAGGAATAAGTCTACATCTCCAGTAGATCATACCCAGATAATATTGCAAGTAACTTGAAGTTGGTTTTCAGAATTAAATCATTATTAGGAAATGAAATGAGATCGCATGCTATTTCATTTAGCCTACAGTAAAAAACATTTACAGTATTATTATTAAAGTTTAAAGATAATTGATTCCGTTAAATAAGCTTGTGTTAGTGTTATTGACTAGATTTTGTTTAGCTCTACAGATTTACCTCCATTTACTGTGACATATAGCCCATAGCTTAGGGAGGACCTGGTCTAAGATTAAGAAGCAACTAGACTAGGCCGGCCTTAACTCTAGACTCTAGAGAACACCAGGGCGAAGCGCTGGCGTTTCGCACTGGCATTCTCTATAGAGTTAGGCCGGCCTGTACTAGTACTAGGGTAGGTTAGGCTTAGATCGACAGATCTATCGCTTTCATGGCCTATTTAACTTTCACTGTCGCCGACAGTGAACATTTACAAAAATAATGTCAAAGAGGCAATGAAAGCGGCCGATAGATTTGTCGATCTAGGTTAGGCTAGCCTAGCCCTAGGCCTAGGCCTAGGGCTCTCTCACTCTTTAGTCTTTTATTTTCTCAACCGTCGAATCTGCCATCTACATGTATACATCATCATGTATGCTGTACAATTTCTTGACAGAATCTACACAAAACTAAAGACGTCTACGGTATAGGAGTAGGAGACTATAGTACTGTAGTAGTCCTAGCCTAGGACTAGAACTAGGTCGACAATAGATCGACAAATTATATATAGTATTTTTCTCTGTCGGCATTACAATGCCGACAGAGAAAAATACAATACATAATGTCAAAGAGGCTATCGATTTGTCGATCTAGGTCGACAAATAATAAGTCTAGACTCTAGTTTATTGATCGTTTTCAATTTCAAATTCATGGCTTCTTTTAATTTTGATAAATTATAAGTTTTACATGATTTACTGCACTGTCTTAATTTGAGCATTATGTACAACATAAAATATAAAGTTTCCAGTACATGCAGTTAATTAATATTTTTGAAGTTCTGTTGTTGTATTTCCTTCATTTCGTGGGTATTATCACAAACGTAAATTACTTGCATTTACTGCACGTTTTTATTTGTGTTTTTCATACTCCTTTCCTACGGAAATTGAACAGTTCCGTTAAATAATATGACCTAAACATATATTATGCGTTTTCAAGTTAATAAAATGTATTAAAGTGTACTCACCGCGTCATTTCATGCCATCTTTCATGACCGGAAGTTGTCAGACGAGCATTTTTCTGCCTCTTCGAAGCGGTATAGTTTTTGGCTAAAATCTCACTTTTGGGCTAAAATGAAAAAATGTAAACAAGCATATAAAAAATACGTCGATTTAGGCTTGTTTCCCAAAATGTATATGAAATTTTCACAAAATTACATAAGTCACCGGACTAGGTAGTGAGGATGATGGGATGGCTTTCCCCCCCCCCCCCCCCCCCCTCTCCCCATCACACCATGAGCTTATTGATATTTTACGTTTACCATTCCAACAAAAACAGTCATTTATAGCTATTTTAAAAATACCTCAATATATCAAAATGCTTTAAGCTGTGTTCCAATGCGAGTTTCTTGATTTATTGATCGCTTTTTGTTTGTGTGTACTTGTGATTGTTGGTGAGTAAATCAACATAATGAATTACATTCTAATGCTAGAAACATCATGAAAAGGAAAAGGATAATAACTTCAACAGTGGTAATTTATTATAGAAACTTTGCAAACATACTTACAATCTCTGGCGATGAAACCAAAACATCCAACGAATATTGCAGCCTTATGTAAACGATTGGACATCAGTCAAGATACGCATTGTGAAAAGTTGATGAAGATAAATTGCAGTTTTCTAGGCTGGGTGGATGATAATGATCACTACCGATACATTGCAATGCATGCTATTTTGTCGATATGTATAAATAGATAAGTAGGCAGTGAGACTATGCAGTTCAAAAAATGTATTTACATAACGCATGCAAATAGTTGCGGTGGCTTTGTTTGCAAACTCTGAAAAGAAAAGGAACACTAAACAAACCAGACAATTGTGATTGCTGCATAAATTATCATATTATTATGAACCATCCTGTTACGTGTAAGACAAATATTACCGAAAGAAAAATTTATATTTAGGACAAAAATAGTAACTATGCCAGTCCCTCCGAAGATATATAATTTCCACTATACTTTTGAACTAAAAGGTTGGTATATTTGTTTGATATCCCTTCTGTTTGCTCTATATCATTCGCATGATTATAATCATCGCACAAATAAATGATTTCAATTAAACTTAAGTATTAAGGAAAACAAAAGGAAAACAAACCATTGATCATAGAACCATCACTGCACTATGTTCTGTTTGTGACACTGGCCCCCTTAGCGCAATAGTCCTGGCACAGAGCGCGTATTCAGCTTGAATGCACTCGCCGAGATAATGAGGCAGAATCGAAGAATTTATAATTAATTGACCGACCTGTACGTGTCATTTTCCTACATACTGAGCTAAAACGCCGATGTTTTAAATCGAAATAACTAGGATAAATCGAATATTCTATAGAAAGAAAAGTGTTCATTGAATGAATAACATTCCAAAGTTCATATTAATATTTATTTCATATCAATCTGTCACAGATAAAAGGGTGAATTCTAAGGTTGAATAGAGGATACGAAAAGCAAAAATGTTCAGCACATTTATATCGTAAACTAACTTATTATAATTGCTTGCGTCTCGGTAAATTTTACATCATTGGAAAGGGTAAAGTCTCGTTTTTGATGAGAAATGATTCGCATATTCATTAACCTTCTAGAATAGTCAGGAGCTAGCAAAATATCACACGGGATCAAAAAATAACTGTGATTTCCGAAATTCCAGCTCTGTGATTGGCTCATTCAACTACTGACCACTGTTGCTGAGGTAACGGGCCCATAGCAACAGTCATTCGCACCTGACATTGCCCGCTTTGTCACCATGCGGTCTTGGTTGAATAGCCCACAAGTCTCGCGTAATGTTGAATAAGCCAATCACAGAGCTGGAATTTGTAAATTCGCAGTAATTTTTTAACATCTTGTGATATTTTGCTAGCTCCTGACTATTCAAAAAAATGAATGAATATATGAATGGTGAAGTATCTGAGCCAATAACAGGCAATACGTCTAGCACTGGCTCAGCACTGGATAAATCCACTGCTAGACGCAGATATGAATGGAATGTCTAGCATCAGTCTGTGCTCAGCCTGGCATAACTTTGATCCACTGTTGATCCACTGTTGATGCTAGACACCTCGTCTAGCACAAGGTTGCGCATGCGCATTACGGTATTGCGCGTTCAGAATTTGCAAGTCATCGTTACGTCACAATAGAAGTGTACTAGTGCGCATGCCCAGTCATGTCCTAGACAGCTTTTCGATCCACTGTTGTATTTATACTTGCGCGTCAGTTATCCACTGTTGATGCCGAGTATGAATGGTCGGCTTTTTCGTCTAGCACTGGCTCGGCAGTGGATTTATCCAGTGCCGAGCCAGTGCTAGACGTATGAATTGCCTGTACTTTTCTCTTTCCAATGATGTAAAAATTACCGAGACGCAAGCACATTTGATCCATTATGTTATAAGGTAAACATGAATCATTCAATTCTTGTTTTATTATCATATTTTAACCTTAAATTTCACCCTTTTATCTACGTCAGATTGAAGCGAAACAAATAATAACATAAACTTTGGAATATAAGGCGTTGTATCGACGCCTTTCTCTTCATGAAACACTTAATTTCTCTTAGTTTATGCGATTTGAAATATCGTTGTTCCTGCTCACTACTTTTTCATAGAAATCCAAGTCATGCATATTTCGTCGCATGCCCTGCATAAGGGCGCTAGCCGGTGCGCGCGCGAAAAAAACGTTTTCGAGATAATCGCGTTTTAAAGTTTTGAATGCCTACCAAAACTGAACTCCTTAGTTTGCATTACTTAAATTTGGATATAATTTACGAAATATAAAGATCTGTCACGATACCAAATTGTAAAACCGAATTTTAAATACTTTTTAAGTTACGAGCGTTTAACTGCTAGAATCTTTCTGCCGGGACCGCCCGTGCGCAATCGTCTTCCCTGCAGAAGGGCCGTACGCGCCTAGCGCCCTTCTGCCGGGAGCAAACAAGCGCGATGCGCGCTGTCACAGAAGGGCGTCTTCCATAGGCGCGCGTGTTAAGCGAGCGTTCGGTAATGTGCTCTTAATACATAGGTCTATGTGGCACATTATGTGAAATTATTGTGGAAATAGGAGTTTTGACGATTTGTTACGTTAATAAATGTTAGAAACTAATCGGAAATGCTTCTCATGGATATTTAACAATATGGCTCTTGATACGAAAATCCATGTTAATCGAAGTAATTGGATTACCTTATAAAGGACCTACAAATACAATTATAGTATCACATTTAATTTAATTATTGTCTAACTATAGTCATTAAGTTAATCTTTTTCTTTCCCTGGCATTCCTGTGACCGTTTCGTTATACTATGTATGATAATTGTTTGTGTATGTTTTATTTGTCAAATAAATAATAATAATAATAATAATTCACCAACGCAAACACTAACACACAGACACACAAATATAATCTCAGTCACACATACACACATTCTTACCCGCTACTGAACCCGCTTGTTTTCTATGTTAAGTTATGTTATTTTAATCTTTCATTAGATTTCCATCTAATAATTTTAGCTTGTTCTCATTGTTTTATCATAAAAGTCAAATAAATTCCTGCCACCTGTCATATTTATCACCTGACTTAGTAAAATACAGTGCATCAACTGCCATGTACAATTTGTAACTGTTACATAGCACTGTTAACTGGCCAATTCAGATGATAAAACAGTTGTTAACTTTGCTGTTGTGAAAATCATCGAATGTTCCCCTCTGGATTTAACATGCTATTTCGTTGAGAAAATAAGTCCCTCGAATACGTCTCAGGACTTATTTACTCTTCCCTCAATAGCATTTAAAATCCCCCGGAATGGAACATTCCGTGCTTTTCTTTCCTCCACCAGTTAACAACTGTATAATGTAACACAGCTGTAGAATAAATAGAGAAATTGAAATGCAACGTACAATCTTATCTCTTAATATACAACCATAATTATTCACAGTTAAATAAATGTAATTTGAATGCAATATTGTATTTAACTTGGCTCCAAATCAGAAAGGTGATTTTATTTAAATACACATTATAACATAAACACTAAGTTAATTGAATGATAATAATTAACTGCATGAAACTGAAACTATTTATATAATGTACTATCAAGATTTATAAGCTGAATGGATTTTTATCATAGAACAATACAAATAGTGAATTTCAAATTCAGCTGCAATTACAACATCTGAAAATGTCATGAATGTATTACTTTTATTTTATCATAATGGTAAAAATTAACAGCTGCATTGCTATATGATAAATACAAGATTCATTTGAAATATGATCATTATCAGTCACAGTTAAGAACCCATAATCGTGTACCTCTATTTCAGAAAGTTGACATTTTTAACTAGAACAATCAGAATAAGCTTGATAAAGAAACATTCAGATAATTGCCTAAAATGTTGACAAGTCATATGTTGGTATTGTACTATGATACAGATATGCTGCATGTATTTCTGTCATAAACAAAGAATTAATACATTGTTATTTCAAATTCAAACAAAAAGGAAACTGACCAGAAATAATGTAAATCAATAAACATGAGCAAAGAAAAAATGCCGGGAATCAAACCTAGACCCCCGGATTGCTTGATTGACCAGTGCTCAACCATTGAGCCACAAAGGCCCTTGAACTGTGGACGTTTCTTATGAAACCCTTCTCATTGCTTGAATAACTAGAAGCTGGGAACGTCCCATATTTTAAGGGTCTTCGCAATTCGATGGTTGAGCACAGGTCTAGCAATCGGGAGGTATCTGGTTCAGTTCCCGGCCTATTTTTCTTTGCTCATTTTCATTTACATTGTTGTTTCAATTACAATTGAATTGCATATAATATATTTTACATTTACATTGAATAATGATATATAATATTGTATACAATTATTCTATAACTTGCTCTGGTAAAAGTTAGTAGTTTTTAAATTGATATATATATATATTGCAACATGAACAAATACAAACAGATACAGCAATTAATTTTGTTTCATAAATGATGATTGTAAAGAATGAACAAGATTAATGACTAGCTACACACATGACTCGATCGTTCCCCTCCCTATCAAATTGTGAAGGAAAACAAAATACCCAAACAAACTAAATTCTTGATTTCTTAAAGAAATAAACCATATAATTAACTATATATTTCGTACTGATTTTCAGCCTTCTGTCTCACTTGAACAGTTTCCGTCAAGGTTTTCAGTGCAGATCCAGATTATATAAGGGCCAGACTCTGGTACAGGTTGAAAATACCTGTATATATAAAACAAAACAATAATACATTGATAAGATAAAACAAATATTAAATATTTATTTGAAAATAACTTTCCTTTTTTCAGTCATATTGGTGAATAATATTTTAATTGTAACCTTAATGAAAATGACTGCCATTTATAATCATTTGCAAAACAATAAGAAATGACTTTATCATTTTAAGTAATTTCAATTTCAGTATCACGCATGCACCACACCAGTCATGATTTACATTTGAATGGGGAGTCACCCTATCCAGCCAGGTCATTTCAACTGGTGAACGATAGGGATGAAGAGCAAAAATAAGCAAAATAACAAATAAAAAACAAACAAAAACAAGTCACCCGAGACTGTTCCAGCTTTATTACCACTATAAATAGTAATACAAAATAGAAGACAAAGACAACCAGTATTAAAACGTGTTTTTGAAATGTTTTTTGAAGTTATATTTTTGCAGTTAGGAGGAAAGGGATGGGAAGCTAAGCGGATTTGAACAGATGCAAGTCATCATCACTAAAAATGTTGTCTGTAGTTGAACATAATATGTGATAACACAATGGAAAGATGGAGAACTGTAAATTACCTGGGATTTGTAATCTGCATTATCAATTATGCCCTAGCTCCTGGATATTTCGAACGCCATGCCTGTGTCTGTATCCCTGTATCATAAAACACAAACACAAATATAATTTAATGGACTATAGTTTGACTCATAATAATTTTATTACTCTTTCATTGTTTTTCAAATGACTTTTATGTGACAATGCAAGTAATTCATGACATAAGTCTGTTTATTTCTTTTGGGTGCCAAAGTGAAACATAAGAATAAACTTATTCTTACTATGACAATCATTTCATTTATCTGCAATATTTGTTTTATATGGGTGTTATTTTTACCCTGTACTGGTCTTAAATAATCTTACCCTGGAATACACCTCAATTATATTTATAAACTATTTATAAATAGATAGATTTAATTCTAATTTGAGCTGAAAGAATCATTCAATTTGGACCTAACAAAAGAAAAGTAGGCTATCATTCAATGTTCTGTAGCACTAGACTTATACGATGATGACTTATAATGAAACAATATGATTTGATTAATTTTATATCTTATAGTCGAGTCATCTAGTACTTATAGAAAATAGTAATTCACCATTAACATAGTTGTATTAATTTGAAGCCTTCTATATGATCTGTACAATTATCTCTTATTAAAGGAATCCAGTATTATAACATTGTCCAAATCCACAACACTTATTTGCAGTTGCAATAGTAGGCCTAATGGTTCTCTAATACATTGTTGTAGTTTTATTACTAGTAGCACTGATCAGGTTTTTTAATATTATTTTTTATTGTTTATTTCCCTTCATTAAAATGATATTCACGAGTAAAGTGTTTGGATAAAATAAACCTTCCCTACAACGTATATCATTATTAAGACAGTGGAGTATTTACACTTTTTGCTCACCTCTTACATGAAACACTTGTCACCAGTGTGTGAAATTAGAAGCAGCTGGGTAATGACAAGAGTGATGCACATACATCTCCATTTTCCATCATATGGGCTCTACTCCTGGTCAGTCATGATGGCATGAACTATAAATATGACACAAAACACAATTGTTATACTAGTTGCAACAAAACTGAATACATTGTCAAAGAAAGCTGAACTTCAATGATTGCCATAAGATATATTCTGATAAGTTTCCCCTAGGCTATGTTCAAATGAAATTATAATTTAGATGAAAGACACTCAAATAATAAATGTCAAAGACATTAATCTTGAAACTTAATACTACACTATTGTTAAAGTTACATGTTCTCAAAGGTTCTTACTAAGACTAAAGTTAGTAAAGAGTAAGACTCACTTGGTCTATAAAGTCTAAGACTAAGTCTGAAAGTTAGAGAGTAAGATTAAGACGAGTAGGCTACTAAGTGAGTCACTAGTCAGCTAATAAATTGATAAGAGTCTTACAAATTTACTAGCTGAATAGTGGCTCACTGAGTACTCTTCTTAATCATATTCTTACTCTCTAACTTCCATACTTTAAAGTTTAGAGTAAGACTTGTCATCCTTGTGTAGACTACAAGTACAATCCTAGACCTAGTCTAGCCTAGGCTAAGCCTAGGTTAACCAGGCCCAAGACCAGCCTATCTTGATTTCTTGACTACGACTACCCCAAATAATATTGATGTTATTAACTTATCATTAACTTATCTCAGGCTCCAGGCTCAGTATCAATTTTGATTTGTATGCATATTGTACGTGTTATAAATGTCCACACACGAAGATGAACGTATGGGACCGACGAGAGATAAAGTTGAGTTTATTTGATTTGTTCACGATTATTTTCTTAATTTTCACTCCGAAAAGTGGTAGGAATAACATTTGTATGTCTGCCGAACATATCCTTCACATAATTTAAAGGAAATCATACCCAAATATAGATATTTTCACGCTTACCTAATGCTAGCGCCCTTCTGCTGGGTCGGAGTATGGACATCGGTCTGCTGCGAAAGGGCATAGGCTATGTGCGCATGCGCAGTGCCTCATAGTGCCCTTCTGCCGGGAAGGAAGACGGCTCTGCAAGAGCTAACGCCCTTTTACTATTGACGATAACTCAACAAATATTTATTTTCCGAAGCTGGGGATTTTTTTAAAAGGTAGATCTTTCCAAACTCTATCGATTTATGAAAAAAAATGAAAACCGAAAATTGGGGCGAAATTGCCTGCTAGCGCCCTTATGCAGGCCATACGACGATTTGTTTATAAATGGGAAGCCTTGTTGATGCTCTGCGATCTCAGTGTATTGCGCTATCTTTCCATTCATGGTTACGCGCATTAACAATTAATGCGCACACAAATGAAAAACGCGCGCATCAAAGTAAATAATTAACCCGCTTTACATACACACGTGTGTAATTGAATGGGAAAATAGCTATTCGATTACATGTATGAAGGTGTATCCTAACTTCGCGCACGAAAATTTAGGATTGTTTCAAAGTGGCTTAGGATCAAGAAAATTACAGTAATCTCAATGAAACAATAATAAATTACCCCTCAAATTCTGAGGATTCGATTTATCTTGAACAATTTCATTTAAACTCACAATTCGTGGTGTTAATGACCCGATTCCGTGACTATGTCATATCAGCAAGAGCTTCTTCACCGAGTACGGTAGTCTCCATACTTCGCGCATAATACATAGGGCACCCTGCCATTGACTTAACACGTATCCCGTGTAGCAAACCGTAACACGCATTTCAATGGCAGTGTGATGATGCAAACATTTTGCGCGCATTAGCATCTTAGCACGCGCAGCGTTGTCAAGCTATCTATAGTAGAGCAGATAAGTGTAAAATATCATGGAAATCGTTCAAAGTTTGATACAAGCAACATACTCCGTATGCAGACTACCTTAGGGACACTTTTTAGAAAAAAACATTTAGACAAGCAAAAATCCAAGATGGCGGCCATTTTCCAAGATGGCCGCCAAAAAGCTACTTTTTGATGTAAAAATTGACTGAGTTGGCCGATTTTAATAATCTTGGTGTCGTTTTATATGTTTATTGACACTCTGAACACGATGGTGATACATTCGGACTCATATGATGGCCAAAATCCAAGATGGCCGCCATTTTCAAAGATTGCCCCAAAAAGCTACTTTTTGATATAAAAATTGACTGAGTTCGTCGATTTTAATTATTTTGGTGTCAATTTCGATGTGTATTGATATGCTAAACCGATAATGACACATACGGACCCATATGATGGCGAAACATCGACATGGCAGCCATTTTCCACGATGGCCGCCCCAAAACTAATTTTGTATGTAAAAAAATAACGATTTTGCCAATTTTAATAATCTTGGTGTCGAACTTTGCTTCTTGGAATGCTGGAAACGATTGTGATACATTTAACTAACTTAATGGCTAAAATCCCTAATATCCGCCTACTTACAATGTAACCATCAACAATTTACTTTTGATATATACAAATTGACTGGGTTGATCGATTTTGATATTCCCGGTGTCTTTTGATGTTTCTTGATGTGCTGAAAACATTTGTGTTACACAAGGACCTAAACAATGGCGTAGCTAAAGGATATATGGCTATATAACCCACAGGGGGGGGGGGGGCACTCATGTATAATGTAAAACGGGTACGTGCCGCTTACAAAACCCCCGTTTTCACACCCGATTGCCACTCTCAAGATACCAGATTTTCAAAAATTGCCGCTCCATAGACCCCGGAATGACTTGGCTAGGTAGTTGAGTAGCGTCGAGTCCATTATTCTTCTTCTGGTCAGCTCCTTGGACCAGTATTTTAGGGTTTCTGTAGGTCTTTGGTAGCTCCAAGTCCATGTATTTTGTAGTTTTAGTCTGCTCCTTAGACCTCTTAACTCCCGTTTAAGGGTTTTTGTAGCTCCAAAGACCCTATATGTGTTGCTTGTAGTCAGCTCTTAAGACCCCCATATCAGAGTTCCGTGAGGCACACCCCGTCAAAATATTTGAGTGCCCGCCCCCCCTCCCCCCCCCCCCCCCCCCCCACCTCGCATATAACCCCTCTTTCATGTCTTTATGTAATGAATTATTTTGTTCTTGATTTTTTGATAGGCTGCTCCTTTATTGCTATTTCCTATTCCGGAACGATCTCTTTACCTCATCCTGGTCCGTCCAAACCCCTGGCTTCCTGAATATATGCCTAACATGTTTATTAAGAGAATACTACGATTTTAATCATTAATACTATATTGGGAGTTCATGTACAGTATGCATAAAACAGCATTACACCCAGATCAATTCACATGTTCAGATTAAACTACCTTCCGACCCCTTCTCAGTTGACATATGGCTAAATACTGGCTACGCCATGGACCGCTCTATATACAAAACACAACTATAGAGATTTTTGCAGCTTCCTTATTATCAGCTTTGGGTCATAGGGGTATAATATTACTGTTACAGTATCACACGTTACTATTCAATATGCCACATTGTATAGATGGACACCGACACTGGTCACACCGGCCGTTCCTCCTTTTGATGATGTCAGCCTTTATCTTTTCAGGGAACCATGGTCCAAAATATTTCAAATAAAAGGCAACATTTTTTATATCCCAAAAGTTTCGAAAAATAGATTTCCATAACATTTATTAAATCTAGTGTCTAGGACGTATGATATATATAAAGAACCTAATTATGCTGTCTGCATATCCATCCCCTTACCCATGCCCTTGAACTATTCCTGAAGCATGATATGTACATATCAGTGCAAATATAATAGTTTAGCAACATCAAATGATGTGCATTATAGATCCTTAGTGTCTTGCATATTACTTTTTTTTTAGAGGTTCATCCATTTTCTGGAACACGTTCAATTGCCTGCCCATTCTCTTATTAAAGTGGGACTGAGTTTGCACTACTTTCTCATGGTGGTTGGTCAAATTAGCAGGTTTATCTTTGAACCCTGAATGGTCATCATACTCGAGGAAATGATGAACCTGGAGTGGGCTATGACATGTTTAGAGACTGACATACTTGGATCCATATAATGTAGGTGATAGCTGGGTGACTAGTGTCTGAGTCAATGTGTTATAAATTATACTTACAACCCAAACTGAATCATTACAGAGAAGCATATAACAGACCAAACTCTTACAAGATATGTTTGGGTATATATCGTAAAAAGGACCATGGCGTTGCCAGTCTCAGGCTATGAGACTAATGGGGGCTGGGAGGGTGGTGGTGGAGATTTGGACATGCTAACTGGGATGTGGGGGAAATAATTAATTTAATGAAAAATGGACTCCAAATACGTTGAAATTTGTTTTTGCAATTGATTGATTTTCTGCTGATATACACAGGTTCAGGGCAATCGTATTAAAAATATTGGTGAACAAACAATGTATAAGGACCCTTAGTTTGTTCATAATGATTTAAATCGTACAATTATTGTCACTCATTCATCTCAAAAGTCCAGAGGCATAACCGAAGGACTGCCAATGATGAGAGGGGTGGCAAACAAAGTTTTAGGGCAATATTTCCTATAAGGTAGCAGCCTTTACCGAAACATGAACAAGTGAAATCATGATTTCCCTAGGGAGAGATGGCTAATCCCTCCTTTATCCCCTAGCTACGCCATCTTGGAAAATGGCCGCCATGTTCGATTTTACCATTATTTAGATCCATTCATTTGTATGAAAATAGTTTTCAGCTCATCAAAAAACCTTTTAATCAGTACAAAGCTTATTAGAATCAGCCAAGTCAGTCAGTTGAAAAATTGTAAAATGCTTTTTGACAACCGTCTTGAAAAATGGCCGCCATGTTGGATTTTCGCCATTTTACTAGTATATGTCTGTGGCAGCCATCTTGGATTTTCTCCATTATATTGGTCCGTTTGTATTACAATGGTTTTAAACATAATTATCATTTAAATTGACACTAATAAGATTATTACAATCAGCCAACTCGGTCAATTGTTATATTAAAAAGGAGCTTTTGGCGACCATCTTGAATAAATGGCTGCCATCTTGGATTTTTGCCATCAAATGGGTCCATATTATATCACCATCGTTTTTAGTATATCAACAAACATATAAATCAACACCGAGATTATCAAAACCGGCCATCTCAGTAAATTGTTATATTAAAAAGTAGCTTTTGGGGGCCATCTTGGAAAAATGGCGGCCATCTTGGATTTTGGCCATCATATGGGTCCGTATGTATTACCATCGTATTCAGCATGTCAATAAACATATAAAACGACACCAAGATTATTAAAATCGGCCAACTCAGTCAATTTTTATATCAAAAAGTAGCTCTTTGGCGGCCATCTTGGAAAATGGCCGCCATGTTGGAATTTTGTTTGTCTAAATGTTTTTTTCTAAAAGGTGTCCCTAAGGTAGTCTGCATTCGGAGTATGTTGCTTGTATCAAACTTTGAACGATTATTACACTTATCTGCTCTACTACTACGGAGATTGCGCGATCCGAAAGTAAATTTGATGGGTAGGTCGAATTTTGCGCAGCCTTTCGATGACAACAAATATGTTCTACTGGAACGATTTCCGTCTAATTTGCTTGATACTTCCTCCTCCATAATTTTGTTGGAACACCAAAGTTGTGATTTACAAAAAAGACCACAAAAAGTAAGTATTTCTTCAGAAATATTGCTCTTTATTTGCTAATTTTTGCGTATCTCGCCTATGATCCGCGAAGTTGGGATACGCGCGAAGTTAAGAGACCTGTCCATACATACATGAAATGAAAATGAACTGAATTACTGTCACGACCATGGTCATGGAAGGACAACGATGCAGAATGTGCACCCTTTTCGAAATTGTTTACTTCGAAAATCGCCATGTTATACATGAAATGCATCTCTAGAATATTTGTTGGAACTTGTTGATATTCACGGGTGAAAATATTCTGTATTTCGTTTTAAATTACTCTTTGGGAAATCTCGTCGAGCATCTTTCGCAAGCTAAAACAAGACCTCCGCTCGCAGAGAAGATGTTATTACACGCATCTCTATGGGCAATATGATCTATAACGTTATTTTCCTGCTATCGGCAAAGATAGTAAAACATATTCCCCGATTTCAGATTTATAGTGGAAATAATCTTTATTGTGAGAGCCCCAATTGACCAATCACGTTTCTAGAATACTCATGAATATTCATAGAAGGGATATAATTTCTTATATCGTATGTCTTATGTTAGAAAGTCCTTACTCATTCCTCCATAAGCAAAAGAAGTGCGATCCGCTCTTTGGTTTTCTGCAAACTTGATTTCATTAATTGTGTTTATCTATAACACGGTAACTCAGAAACAAGTTTATAAAACGTGAAATTGATGCCTTAGGTATGCTCCAGATTGCACAATTTCAAGCCCCAAAATGCAAAAGCTTCCTACCGTGGGAGGGGGGACGTCCCCCCTCCCACACCCACCCCTCCAGCCGCGGATCTCCGGGGTTTTAGGGGGTTTAACCCCCCCCCCCCCCCCCCTTGGGCTGCCAAGTGAAAATGTGATGTGCATATAAAAACGCCATCATTGTGTCCAGACCCACACAGTATCCGTATCGTCATTGGGTCAAACCCCCCCCCCCCTTAGCAAAAGAGCCCCCCCCCCCCCAAAAAAAAAATCGCCTCGCCCCTACGCGGCTCGTGGACGATGCTCCGCATCGTCATTGGGTCAAACTCCCCCCTTAGCAAAATAGCCACAAAAAAAATCGCCTCGCCGCTACGCGGATCGCACTTCACCGCTTCGCGGCTCGTGGACGATGCTCCGCATCGTCATTGGGTCAAACCCCCCCTTAGCAAAATAGCCCCCAAAAAATCGCCTCGCCGCTTCGCGGCTTGTGGACGATGCTCCGCATCGTCATTGGGTCAACCCCCCCCTCCCCCTTAGCAAAAAGCTAGATCCGCCCCTGCCCCCCTCGGTCGCTTCGCTCCCTCGCAATGAATGATCATCCCCCCAACCATGAGAAGAAATCGACGCCCTTGCATGTAATACGGTGTCTTGTTTAGTGTTGAGCGCAGACTGTATAGTTTGTTCATCTTTATGGCCCAGCAGGTTGGAAGTATAACAAAAGGCATTTTTGATTATGCACTTCTATTCTTAATTTGTTCATGACGCTGCTTTGATTGAATGACTAACCGATCCGTCGCATTTAAAAGTAAACCCTCTTTTAACATGCACACGAAGTACCCTTTTGCACCTAGCCCAACCATGCCCAGATTAGAGCTATAATTATGCGTAATATATCATAATTATTGCCATATTCTAATTTATATTGCGTGAGTCATAAAACAGGAAACCGTGCTTAAAGGAATCTAATTTATCATTGTCCAATCCCCAAAACTTAATTAGAAAGCGGGTGGTACTCATGTCGTGGTGTATTCGTATTACCAACAGAAACATGACATTTGGTGTTTCATTTCCCTTTCGGAACAACTAAGTGATCGGATTTGTAACTGTCCACTGGATAGTCATAATTGTTTACAAAGTCCTGTTTCATGAGTTTCGGATAATCACTTTGCACATTTTGTTTGTCATTACTCCGCCATAAAACATTCATTTAACCCTAAAAAGGCCGTGCTATTTGAGGTCTTCAGCAGGCCGGGGGGGGGGGGGGGGGCATTATGCCCCCCCCCCCCCCCCCCTAAGATATCGGCCACGGAGCGGCCGATCGCCTATTTATGGTAATTTATGCAAATAAGGTCATAAAATTCATATTTTTACCCAAAAAACATATATTCTTCATAATTAAACATTGGTTTTCACTACATATATTCTTTAGAGCATTTGGAATAATAATGCGACAAAATTTTTTTGAAGAGCCAGGTTCTTCCTTATGTTTTCTATTGTTTTTATAATTTCTTATGTATTTCTTTGTTTTTTTAACTTATGTATTTAATTTTTGTTGTTGTTTATTTTATTTCTAACTATAATTCATCTATTTTGAACCCCAAACATAAAATGTAAACAAGACCAAATAACAAATGCTATACTTCCTTTCACGAAAACTGATATTTCCATATGTTTTGTACACAAATCACGAAATTGAGCGATTTTCGGGCTGACATGCATAGACAAAAGGTCACGTGACTTCGTAACGGTAGGTCCGATTTTCATTTTGTTTTGTTTTAAAATATGCGCAAGACCCCCCCAAAAAAGTCACCAAGCTGCAGCGGCGCGTCATCTTACAGCGTTTTGGAGCAATACAAAAAATTGCGGAGAAGGGGGGGGGGGGGGGGGGCCATCATATATAATCTAAGCATGTTTTTTCCAATGAAAAACGACACCAAGAACAGTCAATTTGATTAAGTAGCTTACCAAAGCATAGTCTGACATGCTCATTTCCTTTCTATTCGTAATGTATGTATAATGGATTATGGTGATACATTTATCGATATCTCTGCTGCTGTGGTGCCCCAGAAAGTTCCCCTTAGACGACGCTTTAACTTTCGCAAAGCCAATTGGAAGGATTACACCAATGACCTCGATGAAGCCTTGGCTGATCTTGACCTTACCCCAGCCAACTACGAGAAATGTATCAAACTGACACAGGACATATCCAAGAAGCACATCCCCCGAGGATGCAGGGAATATTACGTCCCTGTAATCTCTGCAGATAGCGAAGCCCTCTATGATGAGTACTTGAAGTTTTATTAGGAGGATCCCTTCTCAGATGACACCATGAATGCAGGAGAGATGCTGACGGCAGCCATTGCTGAAGAGCGAAGGAAATCCTGGCAAGAACTCATCGAAGATGTAGATATGACACACAACAGCAAGAAAGCTTGGTCAACTATCAAAAAGATCAACAACGACCCCAAACAAGCAAAAGTGCACTCCAACGTCACTGCTAACCAGGTTGCTCACCAGCTTCTGTTGAATGGCAAAACGCAACATAAACTCCAGCAAAAAGATCATCCTCCATGGAACCAGTCCGATGAAGAATCCAACTGGACCTTTACCCTGAAAGAACTCCAGACACCAATCAACAGCTTTAAGAACGGTAAGGCAGCTGGTCTTGATGACATCCGGACTGAGCAGATTAAGCATTTCGGACAGGTTGCTCTACTATGGCTTCTTACCCTGTATGACAATTGTGTACTCCAGTCCCAACTACCAAAGATCTGGAGGAAAGCTCGAGAAATCGCTATCCTCAAACCAGGCAAAGATCCACAAGCTGCCAAAAGCTACAGACCAATCTCCCTACTATGCCATCTCTACAAGCTTTTTGAGCGCCTCATCTTGAACAGACTTGGCCCTATTACGGAACAGCATCTAATCCCTGAGCAGGCCGGCTTCCATCCTGGGAGGTCATGCACAAGTCAGGTCCTCAACTTGACTCAGTTCATTGAAGATGGCTTTGAGAGGAATCAACCTACCGGCGTAGTGTTTGTAGACCTTACGGCTGCCTATGACACAGTGAACCATCGATTACTCCTCAATAAGCTGTACAGGATGACAAGTGACATCCATCTGACCAAACTCATCCAACTGCTACTAGGAAACAGACGTTTCTTTGTGGAGCTGAACGGAAAGCGCAGCAGGTGGAGGATACAGAAGAATGGACTACCACAGGGCAGTGTTCTCGCCCCAGTCCTGTTCAACATCTACACGAATGACCAACCTGTCTCTCCGGGCACAAGGAGCTTCATCTATGCTGACGATCTCGTCATTGCCACCCAGAACAGCGACACCCATGAGATAGAGAGCACCCTAACATCAGCCCTATACAACCTGACAGTATACTACAGAGACAACCAGCTGAAAGCAAACCCTACCAAGACCCAGGTCTGCTTATTCCATCTACGCAACCGCGAGGCTGGGAAGAAACTATCACTCACATGGAACGGTACCCCCCTCGACCTCTGTGATCATCCAGTGTACCTTGGTGTTACCCTGGATCGAACACTTTCATTCAAGCAGCATATCGGAAAGGTGAGGGGGAAAGTGAGGACCAGGAACAACCTCCTCCGGAAACTGACAAACTCCTCTTGGGGTGCCAGTGTATCTACACTACGGGCAACAGCTCTTGCACTTTGTTATTCTGCTGCGGAGTATGCGTGCCCTGTCTGGGAAAGATCCTCGCACTCGAAGAAACTTGACCCAATTCTCAACGATAGCTGCAGAGCAATCTCTGGTTGTCTAAAGCCGACAAAGGTAAGCAGCCTATATGTCCTGTCCGGCATTGCTCCACCCGATATACGCCGGTCAGTAGCCAGTAGCGTGGAGCGTCTCAGACAAAGTCAGGATAGCCGCCATCCATGTTATGACATCCAACCATCCCAGAAACGGCTCAAATCGAGGAAAAGCTTCCTACACTCTGTCCAACCGCTGACCGAATCCCCACAGGTGGCAAGACGTAGGCTTTGGGAGGAGAGGCGCAGCAGTAACCGCCACCATGACAAGCTACCTCTCCCTACTAAGGAGCAGTTACTCCCAGGACACAAGCGAGACTGGAAGACATGGAAGTCCCTCAACCGACTTCGCACAGGGATGGGTCGATGCAAAGTCAACATGAAAAAGTGGGGATACACAGATGATGACAACATTAACTGCGACTGTGGCACATCACAAACCATGCAACACCTCCTTCAGTGTCCTAACCTTGAGGAACAGTGTAGTCAAGAAGATCTGGTGGTTGCGAATGAGACAGCCCTGCGATGTGCAAAGTCCTGGCCAAATATTTAATATTCTAGACTAGTAGTGTAGCGTAGTGTAGAGTAGTGTAGATGTAGGATACGAAAGAAGAAGGGGCCTTGCAAAGCTAAACAAATTCCAAACATCCCAATAACTTTTGGATAGAGCAAACCACCCCCCCCCCCTTTTTTTTAATTTTATTTTTTAAATCCCAAATGGCCCTGGACCCACCCACCCACTTCCAAATCTTATTCGGATGTTTTGATTGTTTTACAAACTGTGCAAGGCCCCTAAGCCGCTGGATGCATGTGTTAAAGGGACAGGTCCACTTTTACAGAACGTCTGAACAGCTTTCAGTTGACGGATGGGGATCAATGTAACACGCAAAAAAAAAATCAGAGCGAACAGCCCTCTAATTTGGATTATACGAATGAAAAACGAATGCGTCCCTCCATTTAAACTATATATCGGTCAATAAAGGAGTTCAACTGATTTAGCATAATATTACAACAATATAGTACTAATTCTCGTAAAGGTATTGTGAAGCCGACATTTGTTTACGTATGTCACGGAAAAAGATCTCAAAAAGAAAGAATATATCATTACATGTAGTCAGTTTAAGCGATGTTTGGGTATTTTGCTTGGTAAACGCTCACACATTAGTACTTATGCGCGGGTCACGTAGCTAGCGCGGGTCACGTAGGGGTCATGCATACCGATCTGGCACTCCGTAAAATCTATGTACGAACTTACTCACCGGCCGAAAATACGCATGTACCTAATTAACCGACGTCCCTCAGTTTATTCAGTTTTAGGTCTATAACTCCACGAAAAAGAGATTTCAAGCCCTAATTTTTGCAGGCATGCTATTAAATGACATGTCCTTTCATATAAGACAATAACCTCGCAACTTTTGAATTTTGGCTTGCAAAAGTGGATCTCTCCCTTTAACTCGGTATATGTATCACCATAATCCATTATACATACATTACGAATAGAAAGGAAATGAGCATGTCAGACTATACTTTGGTAAGCTACTTTATCAAATTGACTGTTTTTGGTGTCGTTTTTCATTGGAAAAAACAGCCTATCCGATGGACATAATAATGTTGTTACTATATTTTGGGAAGTGCCCCGTTCCGTTTTTTGTGCCACCCTGTAAATATTAGCTATAATACAAATTGTTTTTATTTTGGTTTCACTCACATCGTAAATTATAGATAAAGCGGTTTTATATTGTGAGAGCCCATATATAACAGTCATGGTCATAATCGAAAACACTCAAAACAAAAACATAAACTTTCATGAACACACTCGATCAACGTGATTCAATTCAATTTGTGAAGTAAGAGGTTGGTTTGTGTCTTGTTAAAATCATTTGTTTAAATATTCATTATGCATGTTCATATTAACAGCAGCAATCGTAATAGCATGGTATGGACTACCTCTTGTCCTAATTTGGTGCCTTTAGAAGAATCTGCACTAAACACCCCCTGTATATTTCTAACATTAGGCCATGTGCCGTTTCGAAACAATGTACACAGAATGACGGATGCGCAAGTTCTTGTGACTTTTGAAAATGGGTAATTTTGTCTATAATCTGTGCTCATTCAGCCATTAAGTGATGGATATCTTTGATGTTCACACAAACTGTTAACAACATTTGTATAAATATTGTGGTAAACATATAGCATATGTTGATTATTATGTATGAAATTAAAAGCATTTTAGGGGGTAGTTACTTTGTTTGTTCGGTTTAGTGTGAGTGAATTACAAGTTAAAGAAACATTTTTCATGAAATAATATATAAAAAGGAAAGGGATAATTTCTTCAGCAAACTAAATTCATTATATGATTTGTCCATGAGCAAACTTGGCAAATATGGAGATGACACGTAGTCAAAGTCATGAAACCAAAACATTTTAAGAATAGTAATGATCTACATGTTCCAGTGGAAACCAGTTACGAGACACATTCTCGAAAGTTCATAAATTATATGTCGTGATTTTCTAGCACTAAGAACATAGCACTGAAACTACACAGCAGTTGTCATATTTGGACAAATCCGTCATATTGGGGCAAACTCATGTTACCTTCAGACAAATTAATGTCAATTTAGGGCAATAATGGAACGTACTTTTATTGTCAAGCCAAAAACATAATATTTTCGGAAAAAAAACCTCAACAACATAATTTGTCTGGGATCAAAAAGATAATGATTTTGTTTGTATAGGCAAGTGAAAGGCGGGGAGGTAAAATTACTTAGCCCCTTGTTTTAAAAGGGTAGTTCAGTTTGGCATAGAGGGTGCTGCACGAAATAATGTTTGGGTGAAATAATGAAAAACAGAGTGTAAAATATGAAAGAGCATAAAATAATGATAATGGAATAATCTTTATTTGATCAAAATCGGTTCTGAAACAGCTGAACAATTAATGAATATATCCAATCAGAATACATCTGGAGCCCAGATTTATTCCATGATTTTTATCGAAAATTGAAATATGCTGGAGCTTTTTAAAAAAAGTTCAAAGAACGTTTTTTATATAGATGTTCATGATACCTTTATTTCATTATTATTTCAACAAAACATCCCATGCATGATTTTCAATGTAAAATGAAGTGAAACCAATGCTTTTTTAGAGAGCCTCCTCTTCTGTTTTAATTACTCTTTTTGAAGGATAACAAGCTTTTCATTTAGGCCTTTGCAATTTTATACTACTTTCGAGCATGGTGAAGTTATAACTGTTAGATTGTAATGTATGTGCAGGTTTCGGTTAGTACGGCTCACTACGGCTTTACTAAAACTGTACTACGCCTTTAAGAAAATAACATAACACTTACACATTTCTAAAAAAAATAACAAAACAATTTGTCATTGTTTTGTTTTCCAAATATCACATATTCATATGTTACGAATGGTTGAAACTTCGGTGTCTGGAGGGCGCCCTTTTATTTTAACAGCTATTTTTGTAATGAAGACAGCCCTGTTAGTTTGGCTTGTACATGTTTTTTTGTTTGCCATTCAAGCATCAATGATTTATAAGTGTTAGGTTGAGACAATAACTGACATGTTTTACATACTAAAAGTAATTGACTCTCCCTTTAACTTTGATGAAACTTGGTGACTTGATGACACTTGATGACACTTTGATGTGTTAAATGTATCTATATTTCGAAACAAATATGTCATTGGTTTAAAACAAATTTGTTCATGATGTGTTGTTACCTGTAAAATATCTTTGTATTTAAGAGGTAATCGTTATATCAAAACGATCTATAGCGAGGTTCCACGGTGTACAAAATGTGTTTATGATCAATTTGTTGAAGAAATAAGTGACATATAACGTGTATGGTCACATAAAATGTGAATTATCGTACTGTAGTTATTAAACTAAATATTGAACTATATTTCAGAAGATGTCAACATGATTGGTATATCTCTGCTGCTGGATATGAACACTCTGATCTTGTGAATATAAATTTGTATTATTATATTATGCGTCGAAAATTGTATTAAAGTGTACACATTTATTTTGATTAATGTTTCAACCCCAGTGTATATGCGTTAAGCTCTGTAAGCACCCTGTATATAGTGTGTACGCACCTTGCACAATCGTTTTGTGACGAGATATGACCAGAATGATATGGAAGATGGCGAAGTCTATTATCTTGTTTATAGTTGCTGCTTGTGAAACAGCAATATTTGGGATCCCTAAACTGATAAAAAAAAAGGGTAAAGTTATTTCATCTGAAATCTTGAAGAAGGGTAAAGTATAAAAGGGACGGGATTTTTCCCGGAATGTGGGCTATGGTAGGTCCCGAAAGACTGACCAGAGAAAATTGTTTCGGTATTAAAACGGCGGATACGTAAACTTAGTATTCCCAAAACACTAAATAAAATATCCAGAAAAACTAATGTCTTCCTTATGTAAATTATTACTGTCTGATTCTTCCTTCATTTTGTTTCGTGTCGTTTGGTGGATGGTTGATAGCGAATGATCATGTGATGATCAAAACAGAGTGATAGTACATATCATATGACTATGAGAATACAGAATTATAGTTGAAGGATAAAAAGTGATTAACATGACTTTGGCAGGAAGTGGTGAACTTAGGAAGTACTGCAAATCATCATGATCATGGTAGAACTACGTTACAAACAATAAAGTATTAAATTCTTTTCAAGGGCCAGCAAGCAGCAATTATTATATATATTGGTCGCTTTTTATTTGTGTGTCATAAACCGGCACTAAGTGGGTTAATGCATGTATTGAATGCTAGTGTTTGCAAGCTCACGCGCATCGCTATGGTACAATGATTATGGGAAACACTGCATTATGTTTATCAAACTTATTTCATATATTCTAGCTTGAATTAGAATAGGCTGGTGTTCTTTGGCGACCTTTCACATCAATCTTAACAAAACAAATTTAATAAGGTATCATTAACAATCCTGAATTATCTTTCTAGTGAAACATAACTTGTAATGATTATAAAACCGGGTATGTATCAACATGGGGGGGGGGGGGGAATCGGCTGTGAAATGTTACAAAACTGCATTCGATTTTGTGAAATTGAAGGGGTTGCATTCAACATTTATGAATATATATAAATACTTTACTTTATATAATCATTATCAAATTTAGCATCAGGTCAAGCGTGCACATTTTCTTTCAGATGCTGCCCCATTTGCAATGGATATGCCATTCGGTTGTTTCCAGTATCGCCGAATTTATGGGGATACAAATGTTACAAAGCGTTTCGCTTTGCCCTCTCTCTGTGCAGCAGCTTATTGTGTGGATATTATGGTCAAAGAGGGCGCTATCCTAGTTTATTGGCTGTTTGCTCACATTTTGCTGACGTTCAAACACATCCCGCTCCAGTTCCATGTATGGCACACATTAAATGCGGCTTCATCTTACAAATGAGATATCAGATTAAAGATAAATAAACAAGCTTTCCAGTGATGTTAACGTAATGTTTATGATAGAGTTGTGACTAAACAAATATATCTCATCAACATCTTGAAACAAGAAGTCACAGTATTCACGTCTTAGTATCAATGCAGGGATTTTGTTTTAATATTGGAAGGGGTGGGGGGGGGGGGCTCCAATTAGCGAGCGCTTCGGGTCTGCCTTAGAGCCTCTGGCGAGGGCACAAGGAGCGGAGCCCCCGGAAACTTTTTGATTTTAGCCCCAAATGAAACCTTCCGGCTAACACGAAAAACTAAACAAAACAAAGCAAAAAATACTGTTTAATCGATATTAATTTGTTTACTGTTTTAATTAATGTTTTAATTAAGCTTTACTAAAACTGTACTACGCCTTTAAGAAAATAACATAACACTTACACATTTCTAAAAAAAATAACAAAACAATTTGTCATTGTTTTGTTTTCCAAATATCACATATTCATATGTTACGAATGGTTGAAACTTCGGTGTCTGGAGGGCGCCCTTTTGTTTTAACAGCTATTTTTGTAATGAAGACAGCCCTGTTAGTTTGGCTTGTACATGTTTTTTTGTTTGCCATTCAAGCATCAATGATTTATAAGTGTTAGGTTGAGACAATAACTGACATGTTTTACATACTAAAAGTAATTGACTCTCCCTTTAACTTTGATGAAACTTGGTGACTTGATGACACTTGATGACACTTTGATGTGTTAAATGTATCTATATTTCGAAACAAATATTTCATTGGTTTAAAACAAATTTGTTCATGATGTGTTGTTAACACGGTGTAAAATAGTAACACATAGCAAGATTACATAAACTAAGAACCTGTAAAATATCTTTGTATTTAAGAGGTAATCGTTATATCAAAACGATCTATAGCGAGGTTCCACGGTGTACAAAATGTGTTTATGATCAATTTGTTGAAGAAATAAGTGACATATAACGTGTATGGTCACATAAAATGTGAATTATCGTACTGTAGTTATAAAACTAAATATTGAACTATATTTCAGAAGATGTCAACATGATTGGTATATCTCTGCTGCTGGATATGAACACTCTGATCTTGTGAATATAAATTTGTATTATTATATTATGCGTCGAAAATTGTATTAAAGTGTACACATTTATTTTGATTAATGTTTCAACCCCAGTGTATATGCGTTAAGCTCTGTAAGCACCCTGTATATAGTGTGTACGCACCGTGCACAATCGTTTTGTGACGAGATATGACCAGAATGATATGGAAGATGGCGAAGTCTATTATCTTGTTTATAGTTGCTGCTTGTGAAACAGCAATATTTGGGATCCCTAAACTGATAAAAAAAAGGGTAAAGTTATTTCATCTGAAATCTTGAAGAAGGGTAAAGTATAAAAGGGACGGGATTTTTCCCGGAATGTGGGCTATGGTAGGTCCCGAAAGACTGACCAGAGAAAATTGTTTCGGTATTAAAACGGCGGATACGTAAACTTAGTATTCCCAAAACACTAAATAAAATATCCAGAAAAACTAATGTCTTCCTTATGTAAATTATTACTGTCTGATTCTTCCTTCATTTTGTTTCGTGTCGTTTGGTGGATGGTTGATAGCGAATGATCATGTGATGATCAAAACAGAGTGATAGTACATATCATATGACTATGAGAATACAGAATTATAGTTGAAGGATAAAAAGTGATTAACATGACTTTGGCAGGAAGTGGTGAACTTAGGAAGTACTGCAAATCATCATGATCATGGTAGAACTACGTTACAAACAATAAAGTATTAAATTCTTTTCAAGGGCCAGCAAGCAGCAATTATTATATATATTGGTCGCTTTTTATTTGTGTGTCATAAACCGGCACTAAGTGGGTTAATGCATGTATTGAATGCTAGTGTTTGCAAGCTCACGCGCATCGCTATGGTACAATGATTATGGGAAACACTGCATTATGTTTATCAAACTTATTTCATATATTCTAGCTTGAATTAGAATAGGCTGGTGTTCTTTGGCGACCTTTCACATCAATCTTAACAAAACAAATTTAATAAGGTATCATTAACAATCCTGAATTATCTTTCTAGTGAAACATAACTTGTAATGATTATGAAACCGGGTATGTATCAACATGGGGGGGGGGGGGGGGGGATCGGCTGTGAAATGTTACAAAACTGCATTCGATTTTGTGAAATTGAAGGGGTTGCATTCAACATTTATGAATATATATAAATACTTTACTTTACATAATCATTATCAAATTTAGCATCAGGTCAAGCGTGCACATTTTCTTTCAGATGCTGCCCCATTTGCAATGGATATGCAATTCGGTTGTTTCCAGTATCGCCGAATTGATGGGGATACAAATGTTACAAAGCGTTTCGCTTTGCCCTCTCTCTGTGCAGCAGCTTATTGTGTGGATATTATGGTCAAAGAGGGCGCTATCCTAGTTTATTGGCTGTTTGCTCACATTTTGCTGACGTTCAAACACATCCCGCTCCAGTTCCATGTATGGCACACATTAAATGCGGCTTCATCTTACAGATGAGATATCAGATTAAAGATAAATAAACAAGCTTTCCAGTGATGTTAACGTAATGTTTATGATAGAGTTGTGACTAAACAAATATATCTCATCAACATCTTGAAACAAGAAGTCACAGTATTCACGTCTTAGTATCAATGCAGGGATTTTGTTTTAATATTGGAAGGGGGTGGGGGGGGGGGGGGCTCCAATTAGCGAGCGCTTCGGGTCTGCCTTAGAGCCTCTGGCGAGGGCACAAGGAGCGGAGCCCCCGGAAACTTTTTGATTTTAGCCCCAAATGAAACCTTCCGGCTAACACGAAAAACTAAACAAAACAAAGCAAAAAATACTGTTTAATCGATATTAATTTGTTTACTGTTTTAATTAATGTCGTGTGTTATACAACATCACCATGTTGTAAAACACTTTAAATAATGAAAATGTCATCCTGTACGAATATATTCTAATAACTAAATAAATACATTCAGTCGTGTGTTATACAACATCACCATGTTGTATAACACTTTACATAATGAAAATGTCATCCTGTACGAATATATTCTAATAACTAAATAAATACATTCAAACCAACATTCTTTGCGTGATGTGCTCCATATTCATTTAAACTTTTAAAGCGTTCGTTACCTTAATAGGCATTGTATTTTGTACTTCACCATATTCAAATTTTTATTTTTCTCATTTATTATTATTATTATTTTATTCGGCAAATCAAATACACATGAAAAGTGTACAAAGTAAGGAAATTGCAATCACTGGAATGCCAGGGCTTGGAAAAAGTTAACTAAATAACTGTGGCCAAAATCCTTCCGTCCCAATTCCAGTGGTTGCTTACAAAGTCAAAATGATAACAAATCAACAAGATAAAAAGTGAATACTACAAATGTTTGAACATCAAATACTAATCTTACACTAATTAACAAGTCATGAATACTTATTTAACACTAATTACTAAATCAAGAATACTTCTAACACTTATTATCAAATCATGAGGACAATCAATATAAATCTACCCATTGAATTATAATAATCATTTTTCGACATAAGGCACATTATATAAACACAATTGTTAACAATATTGGAGGTGGTGTCGCAATCTAGCGAGCCACGTGTACAAGGGGTCCACAGCCACCCCCGAGCGCAAATCCAACGGAAGCTCATCCCATAAGCGGGGGAAATTATGGATGGCTGAGCAATGCAACCGCTGGGTTCGCGCCCGGAGGTGGACGAACTTTACCATGTCCACGTGTCTGCCATTTACCTTAACAGCATCTCGAACCACGTTACAATTAATAGACCCGAACAATGCTTTAACAACATAAGCAAATAAACAACATCATCAGCAAAGAAAATAACGTATAAACAAACAAACATACAACATGAATGATCAATAAAAGATATGTTATAAGTATACATGAACAAAAGTGCGCAATGAAGCTCTAGACCATGTGCACCTATGATTTCCTATCGTCCTTGTCGAACAAGTAACATAAACAGATAACATATTGATATGAACGATGAACATAGCATGTCAAAAGTGTCCTGATATCAGTCAAAGTACGACACATGCTGGTAAACTTAAAGCGGACCACCACGCAAAGAACAACATGTAACAATATGTTTTGGTACCGATGTGTGATATTAAATACATGCTCAACACTTTGCAAATGGGTGTGTAATTCATAAACAAAAACCATTAATAACCCTCACTTACGGAACCATCATTATCAGATGGGTCCATATGCGCCAAACGTCTGAGAGTGCGCCAATTCTATTCACGCGTACGTTTGGAGACAATAGCATCTTTTCGCACGGCGACGGGAGTGCTGACTACGGGGGATTTAAATCAGCTTTGACCATCTCCGTACTCTGGCTACCGTCGCGATCTATTTGCAGTTTCGCAGTGAAGAATACGCGGAACGTCTCCTTGCTCGAGTGACTAAGCGCGCTGATTGGCTAACTCCACTGATTTGTGGCTGACCCATTGAAGTAAGGGCTTACCACCACCGATCTACACCGCTCCGTAGACGCTGTACACACACCGCTATTTCGGCCAACTACTGTCGTAGGTTTGGACGATACGCGGAAATTTCGCTCTGAGTGCGACCCCCCGATAAGATTAGCGTTGTAGAACGGCCGCGTCGGCGGTTGCGAAAAGAGCCTACTATAATCCCGAACGACTCGTTCGCCCTGGCCAAAGGTAGTATTCGTATGCATACCCATAAACGCATGCTAAAGATGTTACCTTTCATGAATAAGAATATTATTTTTGGGTGGTGGTATCCTTTAAATCACCTACCTATACCGAGTATTACAATTATTGTCAGATTTGACAGATTGTGACGATTGCTTCAGTTTCAATATAAGAGCAGTGACAGAAGTGTTTTTTTTTGTGCTGAGAGGTGGCGTGTATTATACATTCACATAACCTTAAAGTGATCCATGAACTGTAAACGATTTTTTCCAAAAGTGATATTTGAGACTTCAATCATATACCAATATCATTGTAAGATTATTGTGAATGATATGTTACAACTTTAAAGGGACAGATCCACTTTTACAAAACGTCTGAACAGCTTTCAGTTGACGGATGGGGATCAATGTAACACGCAAAAAAAAAATCAGAGCGAACAGCCCTCTAATTTGGATTCTACGAATGAAAAACGAATGCGTCCCTCCATTTAAACTATATATCGGTCAATAAAGGAGTTCAACTGATTTAGCATAATATTACAACAATATAGTACTAATTCTCGTGAAGGTATTGTGAAGCCGACATTTGTTAACGTATGTCACGGAAAAGATCTCAAAAAGAAAGAATATATAATTACATGTAGTCAGTTTAAGCGAAGTTTGGGTATTTTGCTTGGTAAACGCTCACACATTAGTACTTATGCGCGGCTCACGTAGCTAGCGGGGGTCACGTAGGGGTCATGCATACCGATCTGGCACTCCGTGAAATCTATGTACGAACTTACTCACCGGCCAAAAATACGTATGTACATAATTAACCGACGTCCCTCAGTTTATTCAGTTTTAGGTCTATAACTCCACGAAAAAGAGATTTCAAGCCCTAATTTTTTCAGGCATGCTATTAAATGACATTTCCTTTCATATAAGACAATAACCTCGCAACTTTTGAATTTTGGCTTGCAAAAGTGGATCTCTCCCTTTAATAGAGAAGGAAATAACAAATCTCGTTATTGCATGATTATCATTAACTTAATTGCTACGGATTATGGCTTTAGCGCCTTGTGTAACTAAGCTATTTAAATAGGCAAAACGCTACAGAGTTCTAAATATGAAGAGTTTCATCCAAAAAGCGTTACATCCACTTTTTCAAATTCTTAGTAAAGCAGGTTTCTTTGTCATACTTTGTACACATGCATATTCGAATATACATAATATGGATCGTCCCATATTTTGGATTCTAGATAGTTACGTAGCTTATACATGTACTGATATCGCTAACTCATTTAAAAAAAATGAAAAGTGGGCTTAGCGCCTTTCAGAACTGAGCTCTTCATATGCAAATATGAAGAAAACACAAGTATGGTGACATACGTATATTATTCTGACAATATCAGACTTTATTTGAGAAGTATCGTCTGAATACGCCCACAGCACACATCGAATTTACCAAAAACAATTCTTATCATTTTAACTTTGCCGATTTAACAATATACACAATAATCCAAAATTGAATAATGTGGTAATATACTTTGTAACATAAAATTATATTACATACATTAACAATTAACAAATAAACATTATAGAATGATGAAAGATGTTCCAGAGGGTTGTAAACTTACATCAAAATGTACAAAGTCTGCTAATACATAAAAAGAAACACTAAGCTAAGCTTGAAACACTTGATTACCTAAATTGAGTTCAAATAAAGTGTTCACGCAAAACTTACACAAAGGTAAAAATAGAAGAAATTGCATACATACATTATCATTGTACTGTAATGTGTCTGATAAGTCGTGTGAAGGTCACCTCCACAATGACTTTGCGGACAAATACCACAGAAATGTCATGATCTATGTTCCAGAATATATAATATTACATACTTCTGTTCATTTGGCGAAATCTCAAGCTCTTCTAAATTCTAAAATTGTCTATGTTTTTCATCATATTATCGTAAATAGCGCCCTCATAAGGTGACCTTAACATTTTTGTATGATTGCAACTTTTAGAGTTTGACCTGCTTGACACGTGCGCCAAATATGAAAGTGGTTGATTGCATAATAAAGAGGCCTTATGAACCCCCCCCCCCCCCCCCCGCTAGGGTCTGGGAACGCCAAAATAGCTCGGGCTACCCAGGTAGCAAGCCAACGTTGGTCCATCGTTGGACCAACGTTGTCCAATTTTTTCGGCAACGTTGGACCAACGTTGCTTGCGTACGCCCAAACAACGCTGCTCCAACGTTGGCGAAAACAAAATACCAACGTTGGATCAACGTTGGTCCATTGTTGAAAAATTGTTATTTGTCAACGTTGGACCAACGCTTTTCCAACGTTAATCCAAAGTTGGTATTTTGGTTTCGCCAACGTTGGACCAGCGTCATTTGGGCGTACGCAAACGTTGATCCAACGTCAAAGCAACATGTGTCCAACAAACATCCACCATATTTCCATCAAGCATCCAACATGTCTCCAATAAGCATCCAACATGTCTCCAACAAGCATCCAACATGTCTCTAACATGTCTCCAACAAGCATCCAACGTTGGTCCAGCGTAATTCACCAACATTTCTCCAACGTTGGACCAACATTGGTCCAACGTCTCGCCATACTAAAAAAATTAAATTAATATTCATATGGCACGCCTATCGGTGATATCTAGAGCATCCTATCCTATGATTGCTATACATATACCTAAGACTATTCCTATTCCTATCCATTATAGTCCTATTCCTATTCCTACACTCACTACATGTACATATCTTCATCCACTCTGCTTTATATAACCTAGCTTCTGTGTTAATATTTGTTTGATGGTTGGTATTTGGATAAAGTTGAATGTTTGGATAAAGTTTTAAGAATTTACATTAATACATCATGGAAACAAACCTTTAGTATGTTTTTGTAGATAAATAACTTACATATATTTCAAATAATGAGTAAATAATAACATTGGATTCATTCTGAACAATCAAATAACACGATAATTAATGCTTTTTGCAGTCAATGATAACCGATCATGAATATTCATGAATAATAACCAACGTTGATCCAACGTTGATCCAACGTTGGCATACATCTTGATTCCAGCAGCTAATTTTAAATCCTTTTATTATGCAAGGGGGTTTTAACCACCTGTGCTACAAGTAAAATAATTGACTTTTCTAACATCAAAGCTAGTGAACACAGATGTGAAATGTTGGATTCTCGTTGGATTAACGTTTCACCTAAGCTATAATATAGAACGTTAATCTATGGAAGCTTAATGTCCAATACCTTTACAATGATGAGTGTTTAAGGGGCCCAGTGGGGTATTATTTGACATTTTCACGCACTTTCACGGAATCATGAATATCTTTCAAACTATTGAAGCTACCCCCTACAAACCATATACTGCTGGAAAGCTGATGATGTGAGGAATCTAAAAAAGTAAACAGTTAGACAATAGGACTTAAAATAAGAGCTCAAAAGGCAAATATATTGAAAAAATAAAAAAATAAAAAAATTGACATGCCATCATTCAAATCGCTTCTTCTAAAAATTGTAGGGGTATACATCTTTGTTAATGTAAACATAGAAACTACAATGATAGAACAACAAACCTATGATGGCTTTTTTTAATATTCATCCATCTTCCTAGTGAAATCAACATTTCCAAAAAAATCAGAAATGGGACACATAACATAACATAATTTTTTTTCTGTAGAGATACCCCTAAAAGCCATCATTATTCTCTTCATCCCAGAAAAATAAACAATCTCTCCAAATTGTATTGAATTTGAGTGAATACTTTTTGAGTTTTTAGAATTTTAGTCTTAAAAACCTGATTTTCGGCAAATGAGCTTGAAAAGTCATATACAATATTGATATTTGTTTGATAAATGTGACATGAATAAATATAGGAAAATAGTGGGATAAATAGTCGGAAGTTGGTTCAATGGAAGTTTAGGGCATGTTAATCACCTATAAACTGCCATGTTTATTTTCTGCATGACATGAGATGTTGCTGCTTCACTCTAAAAAAGGAGAAACCCTATTTGGATGGTAACAATTTTGATTTGGGACATTTTGATTTGGTCTATTTATGATAACGAAATCCTTAAGTTGTCCTTTTAATAGCTACCCTCTACCCCACAATGTATACATTTTCTTAAAGCTTATAATCCATGGATCATTTTAAGATACAAATCTCAATGTTGATGAAAAAAAAGTTGAATACCCCACTGGCCCCTTAATAGTGGATCAAGATTGGAATAGTACCTCATTCCATCAATGAAGTATGTATACAAGATAATTCAAACAATGCACTATAACTGTAGCTTATGTGGTGTTTTCTTCATACTTGTCCTACTGTGATTCTGCATATTTCACTCCCATGACAATCTTAAATCTAGATCATTTTCTCGATGAGTATCAATTCAAACTAAAAATAGGGATTTAATTTAATCTCATTGAATTGACAGCAAATTGTCAAAGAACGATAGCAGTATGTATTACTATAATAGAGTGCACCCGCACGCACACACAAATAGGAAACTATAAATGGACTGGTATACTCCATCACCATCCATATCCGTAGACTCGCCCGAGTTCACTCACACGAGTTCTTCAAAAAAACACAAAATAAACACAAAAGAACTGCCGTGATGTTGCTACATGTAGATAATATCAAGCCCTCTTGTGTCTATGGCACGCTAACTTGTACAAATCGGCCGGCTATGCGTAACCGATGCGCAACAGATGTTGATCCAACGTTATTCCAACGACTTTGTCCAACGTCTGTCGAGCTGCAGTGAGTTTCTAGCGTTGGACCAACGTTGGCATCCAACCTGATTCTAACATTAGATTGTGATATTTGTATGCGGATGTCCACCGTTGATCTGACGTTGGTCCAACATGTTTGTCCAACGGCTTTCGAGCTACGTGTTTCCAACATTGGACCAACGTTGGTATCTAACCAGATTCCAACAATGAAGGAGTGATCTGTTCTTATCCAGCATCCAACGCTGTCCAACGAGTTGGAAAATTTCCAACATTTGACTAATGCATCCAACCTGATTCGAACAACGATTGTGATATTTTTATGCGGATATCCAACGTTGATCTAACGTTGGTCCAACGAGATTGTCCAACGTCCATTTCACTGCGAGTTTCCGATGTTGATCCAACGTTGGTCAAACAAGTCTGTATAACGTCAATTTTACTGCGATTTACCGATGTTGATCGAGCGTTGGTCCAACGAGATTCTCCAACGTCCATTTCACTGCGAATTACCGATGTTGATCTAACGTTGGTCCAACGAGATTGTCTAACGTCCATTTTACTGCGAGTTACCGATGTTGATCTAACGTTGGTCCAACGAGATTGTCTAACGTCCATTTCACTGCGAATTACCGATGTTGATCCAACAAGTCTGTCTAACGTCAACTTTAATGCGATTTACCGATGTTGATCGAACGTTGGTCCAACGAGATTCTCCAACGTCCATTTCACATTTCACTGCGAATTACCGATGTTGATCCAACGTTGGTCCAACAAGTCTGTCTAACGTCAATTTTACTGTGATTTACCGATGTTGATCCAACGTTGGTCTAACGAGATTGTCCAACGGCTTTCGAGCTGCGAGTTTCCTATGTTGATCCAACGTCCAACGAGATTGTCCAACGTCCGCTTTACTGTGAGTTACCGATGTTGCTCCAACGTTGGTCCAACGAGATTGTCCAACGTCCATTTTACTGTGAGTTACCGATGTTGATCCAACGTTGATCCAACGAGATTGTCCAACGTCCGCTTTACTGTGAGTTACCGATGTTGATCCAACGTTGGTCCAACGAGATTGTCCAACGTCCATTTTACTGTGAGTTACCGATGTTGATCCAACGTTGGTCCAACGAGATTGTCCAACATCCATTTTAATGTGAGTTACCGATGTTGATCCAACGTTGGTCCAACGAGATTGTCCAACGTCCATTTTAATGTGAGTTACCGATGTTGATCCAACGTTGGTCCAACGAGATTGTCCAACGTCCATTTCACTGCGAGTTACCGATGTTGATCCAACGTTGGTCCAACAAGTCTGTCCAACGTCAATTTTAATGTGAGTTACCGATGTTGATCCAACGTTGGTCCAACGAGATTGTCCAACGTCCAACGAGTTCCAACGAGTTTGCAAGTTTCCAACGTTGGTCCGACGTTGGCTTGCTACCTGGGGGGGGGGGGGGGGGGGGGTGTGCGGCTGAGACCTCCAAACCCATACCCACATCGAAGGGTCCTTTTGCGAAAAATGGACCCATGTCTAAGGATTTTTTTTCGCCTGCGGTGCATGTTTTGGGTGTATTTCCCGCAAATTGTGTGGTTTTAAGTTAGCGAGCGTAGCGAGCTTGAACATTTTTGCAATTTCACATCGGCAAATCCCAAAATCCCGTATATAAAAGGGGAAATATGAAAAAAAGGGACCCATGTCTAAGGATTTTGTTGATGAAAAGGGGACCCATGTCTAAGGATCTTTCTTTAAAAAGTCACCCTTCCCAGCGGCACATCCCCGTATACCCAATATACGTTAGTACCTCCCCCCCCCCCCCCCGGGCTCTTACGCTGATCCCAACATAACAACAATAATGCCTTGTCTTATACAGGGTGGCCCAAACAAAACGGAACGGGACACTTCCCAAAATATAGTCACAGATGTATTATGTCCATTGGATAGGGTGTCTTTTCAAATGAACAACGATACCAAGAACAGTCAATTTGGCCGTGTAGTTTTTGTTTTAGGGCGCTGTGAGTGACACCATGTCAGGTTCTCTTTTTTGTCAATTTTTACCGAGCCAGTGCTTGATACATCGCACGTAACTCCTTATATAACGTTGAATAAGGCGCGCCATTTTTAGTGTGCACTCAGCCATGTTCCGAGAAAATGGGCATGTTCGTTAAATGGTATTACGGGCAGGGAGTACGATTTAACTGGAATTGACTAGGTACAAATTGATAAAAAATGGGCACCTGACATGGTCTCACTCACAGCGTCCTTAAACAAAAACTACACGACCAAAATTACTGTTCTTGGTATCGTTTTTCATTGGAAAAGACACCCTACTTGATGAAAATAAATATGTTGGTACTATATATTGGGAAGTGCTCGGCCGCCGTCTGGCAGAAGGGCGTATCTCGAGTGTCGCACCGGGATCTCAACACCGAGAAAAACGCCTTGAAGTTTGACATATTCAACCCTCTGTTGAAGCTTTGGACGTAGAATTTTTATTGAGGGGTTGATTCTAGTTAAAAGCCGACATATGAAATATAATTTTTAAATTTTAGAATTGATTCTGAACTTGATATTTCTTTTTCTAGGACCATTTAAAAAAAGATACGCCTTTCTGCCAAACAAATTTGAACAAATTCGTAGTTGCTTTTGTACGGCAGAAGGGTGTATCTTTAGATACGTGGAAGTATCGCCCGGTATCGTCATGCTATCGTCTGGCAGAAGGGCGTATCTATACATACGCCTTCTGCCTTCTGTTTAAAATCCCCCTCCTAGCCCTATTAGATAAACCAAACAGAATGAAAATCGGTCAAGAAATGAGGGAGAAGAAGCAATTTCTGTTATTTTTGGAATAAATTTGCATAAAATACCATAATTAATTAATGGAGAAAAATTTCAAAATTCTGTGTAGAAGTTTAGTGTACCAAATGTAGCTCTACCAGATAAAGCAAACTAAATCAAAATCGGTCGAGAAATGAAGGAGAAGAAGCATTTTTTGTGATTTCGAATACATTTGCGTAAATTACCATAGATAATGAATTTCATGATTCTGTGTAGAAGTTTTAAATCCCCCTCCTAGCCCTATCATATGAAACAATCAGAATCAAAATCGGTTGAAAAATAACGAAGAAGAAGCATTTTGAAAACTGTGGACGGACGGACGGAAGGAAGGACGGACGGAAGGACGGACGGAAGGACGGAAGGACGGACGACGGACGCCACGCCATGGCATAAGCTCATCGGGCCATTCGGGCCGGATGAGCTAAACACTAAAACTCGAGCACTTCTGAAATTTGGCCCAATGAAAATTTTGACCTCATAAACCCCAAATATGCAATTTAAAAAATAAGGCCTATTTTCGAGATACGCCTTTTTGCCAGACGACGGCCGTGCCCCATTCCGTTTTTTGGGGCCACCCTGTATAACACCTCATATGATTGATAATCATCCCTAATTGGTTTATTCCAATATATATCATCCTAAATAATTATATCTCAAAAGCCAGATTTGACATTGAGAAATGCCTTGAGATGCACCAGGTCAAGGTCAAGTGGCGTATCGACAAGATTGTGATATCAAACAACCAAAAATGGACTTAGACAACAGTACTCATTTCCCCACTTGTTGGAATTAAGACTTCTTTATGTTCTATATTTTGATGTGTATTTATCAATTGTTATTACACTCTCCAAATATTTGTTAATCAATATCAACTCTATGTAAAACAGAACATACCAAACGAGCTTGTTGTTGGCTTTTATGTTTTCTTTATTCAAAACGTAAACACACTGCAATTACTAATACAAATGCATACAAATGCATACTTTTACAAATACAAAGGTTTTAAAGTTATAATCACCTACGATATTAGTAAAAACTACAAATTTATACGGACCCTCATTACCTTCATTAAATTGATATAGTAACCATGGTAACATTGTGAACATCGAAAAATTGTACTTTGATCTCTATCAGTTCTCACTTCCATTGTTGTATTTGTATTACCAATAGAGTCTTGCTGGTACAAGTTTACGTTATCCGAATCCCTCGTTCGTTATAAAGAAATCTACCTTTTAAGTATTAGAATTTGAGAGTCTCCCCGGGAGAATTGCAATTATGTATACGGTTAGTGAGCCGCGTAATATTTTATAGATGTTATAATATCATGCTGGCCTATTATCATTATCATTTTCACTAACCCTTTTGTAGTTGTTGCATGTGGCAGCATAATTACTACATCCCTGTAATAAGTGCTCATGAAAAACAAAGTGATCTTCGACAAAAAATATGAAGATGGCGGAGTTATCCCTCTGTTGCCCTAACATTCCATTGAAATCTACACTATATTCAAGTTGTGCTATACACAGAATCAAACAACACCAAATAACATAAATCTTATTATAACATAACACACTTATATTATAAGTGTTTTCATTTCATTTCATTTCATTTCAGTTTATCAAACAATAACAATAACAAGTAATACCAGAAGAAGTGTGTTCCCATTGTCCATTAATCGCATTCAGTACCCTAAACTACATTGATATAATATAGTACAACAAATGTGTAGAGACGTTCAAGACATCATATGTACAAAACAAAACATAAATAACGCTTTAAAAAAGCTAAATACTTTCGAAATGTCTGTTTATTACAATCGGATAAGAAGTTCGCGAAGAGCTCTTTTACCAGCTCGATAAAACAATTTTAAAAATTCGAAAATTATGTCAGTTCAAACTTTGCGATTATGTTTACCGCTTATTGTGATGTCTTTCAGGAGATCAGGAGCTGTTATATGTTTTGTACTAAAACACTGGATTTACTTTAATGATTGAGAATGTAATGTGGGTTATTATGTGTAAACTAGTTTAATTCAAGCATATGAAATCACGAACAAACTAGATTTTAGACGAACATTTTGAGAATAAGTGAAAGAGTATGTATAAACACTAATCATGCGTATGGCAGGTTGGTCATGAAGGAGCCTCAGTCGGCGGCGATTTCAGACGAAAATTCCGGTCGCTCTATGACGTTCATGCGGTCAAAACTTTTTTGCCGAACTATTGTTCAAATTTTTAAATTTTATCGCTACTTATTTGCATTTTTTGTTGTGTTTGTATCAAATGTTTTGGGGCGTTTTCTAAATAACTGTGCAACCCACTAAACATGTCATATCACTTTATAGTATAAAATGGAACAGTGAAAATGGCAAAGAAATCGATATTGAAACGCATACAAATGAAGTGCGTAAATGCACATCAAGAACTACGAGTTCGCGAGTGAAAAATGTCAGCAAGTGCTTTATGGACACTCGAGCCTTTATCCCTATATCATAACATTCATGAACAACACAATAATTGCTCTACAAGTTTAGTCTATAGTCACACGTACCTATGACATACTGAAATAATACAGGACATTTCTGACCGTTTGAACAAACACATTTAGTTTTCTGTTGAAATGTATGTGCCCTTAATGATAATAATAATGCAATTCTTATATAGCGCATACATATAATATAATAACATATTCTATATGCGCTTTACAGAGTATGTACTTAGTATGTAAACCCCTCAAAAAAAGTTCGGAAACTCAAGTTTGATCGATCATATCTCTCGTATTTATTAATAAGAATACTCGAAATCGGTGTCACAATAAAGCCTCATTATATACCCTTCAAACGGTGCATTATGTGTAGTGATTATGCAATTTGGGGCGATTGCGGTAGCCCAGAGAATAGGGGAAGGCAGGAAGTGAAATCTCGCAAAATGGCCCCAATGCATTCAATTTACGAGTGCATGACTGTGTTGATCAGTTTTCTAAAGGTTAACATTCTATTGAATACTGCCACCCTTTCCATTTATCAAAATTGTTGAATTGGATACCATTTTAATGGAAATTATCTCTTCATTACGATGGCATATTAATCGTAAGGATTATGCAAATGGAGTGTGTGCAGCGAACCGGAATATGGAGATGGGTCGAGTGTGAAATCAGACAAAAAGATATGGAGTTGACAAAAAATCAGAGCGTTGCATTTTTTTCGAGCTTTTGGGAGGATTTTTTAGCATTTCAAATAAAATATTCATGATCAAATATGATATCAACGGAAAGCCCAACAACTCTTCTGTATGAAAATGTGAAATTTATAATGATTTTTGTAAAGGGCGGCTGCAGGGAGATAAATGGAAGGGAGCCTCAAAAGTGACCCATTTTGAAACGCTCTGATTTCAAGGCACTATTCATGCGTTTTCAATTGAATTCCTCTCATTCATGGCCAACTCATTCAAGTCGCATTACATCCTCTACACAATGGTATACAGATACCGACACCAAATAAGAGCGTTTTGAAATGGGTCACTTTTGAGGCTCCGCCACATTCATCTCCCTGCAGCCGCCCTTTACAAAAATCATTATAAATGTCACATTTTCATACAGAAGTGTTGTTGGGCTTTCCGTTGATATCAATTTAAATCATGAATATTTTATTTGAAATGCTAAAAAATCCTCCCAAAAGCTCGAAAAAAATGCAACGCTCTGATTTTTTGTCAACTCCATATCTTTTTGTCTGATTTCACACTCGACCCATCTCCATATTCCGATTCGCTGCACACACCCCATTTGCATAATCCTTACGATTAATATGCCATCGTAAGGAAGAGATAATTTCCATTAAAATGGTATCAAATTCAACAATTTTGATGAATGGAAAGGGTGGCAGCATTCAATAGAATGTTAACCTTTAGAAAACTGGTCAACCCAGTCTTGCACTCGTAAATTGAATGCATTGGGGCCATTTTGCGAGATTTCACTTCCTGCCTCCCCCTATTCTCTGGGCTACTGCAATCGCCCCAATTGCATAATCACTATACATAATGCATCGTTTGAAAGGTATATAATGAGGCTTTATTGTGACACCGATTTCGAGTATACTTATTAAAAAATACGAGAGATATGATCGATCAAACTTGAGTTTCCGAACTTTTTTTGAGGGGTTTACTTACAAATCACAGAAGTTACACTAAGTTCCATTACCAATGCTTTCAAGTCCATCAATCATTTGCCATTAGCCTCGCAAAAGTATTATTTCTAAAATGCTCTCCCAACCAAGACTTTACGATACCTTCACAATGTTTAACAAAACGCTTTAAACAAGCCATTTCAGATCGTTCCCACAATACCATTCTTCATGGCAGTAAGTTCACCAAAAATGAGTAAGATGTTGCTTGTAAGTATCGGCTTCTATTGCAATGTAGATACTACGTGTGGTTTGCGGTTGCACCATGCCAACAGTCCTTCTCAGGACTCTCCAATCCTCCTCTCGTACATAGTGCAACCACAAACCACAAATATTAAAATGAGTTCCAAAAAAGTTCAACAAAATTAATTTTGTGCATAAATGATCTAATTTTGTGCGAATATGTTATGGTTATGTCCATTAACGAGACGTTTTTTTTCAAAAGGTAGGTGTTTTGAAAACTTACTTGTTCTTCTTTAAAGTACCTGAGCGAAGGTTTAAACATGCTTGTATCCTAAATAATTTGGGCATCATTGCAAAGGAAATGTTAAATTCTTCCTAATAATTCATATATATTTGTCAGAAATTGTCACAGAATTGATTAATATGCTATCAAAAGTGATGAAATTTCGACCCGTTTTTCGCCCTTGGTCAGCCCGCTGTGTGATTAATGACGTATCATGTGTGGAGAGCGCATGAGAGCACTTTGAGAGCGGCTTTGTGTATACTGTAGGTGTATGTGTATACCACCCGAACGCTAAGTATTCTCATCACAATGTCTGATCTTGAGGAGGAACTACTACTAAATGTAGACATCAAAGTTGATGTAAACAGCTCCACAAAATATAATGTCATTGGTATAGTGATAGTGATGATGATGATGATGATGATTATTATTATTATGATTATAATGATGATGATGGGGATGTAGGAGAGATAGAAGGAAGAGGACGAGTCGGAAAATACCATGAATTCATTCTTCAGTATAGGGTCACTAAAAAGACTTCTACTACTAGTATTTGAACTGCATGACATCATAACGTGCGAGGTATGCTCAAGATTCACCGTCATGTTTATACAGGGTGGCCCAGAAATAACGCAACGGGGTGCTTGCTATAATGAAGACACATGATGCCCGTCATAGCAACTAGTAACGTTCAATGCGCGCGCCATTGTTAGTACCCCTTCTTTACACTGTTAAAACAAGTATTAAAAAAATACGGGTTAAAAAATTGTTGATTAAAAAACGCTCAACGGTGGTTATAAATGTATTGTTGATTAAAATTTACTTTTAATCTTGCGTTGGTTAAAAACAGTGTTGATGAAATTTGTTCCTTTTAATCGTTGTTGGTTATGTCCAAGTCGTTGGCAAACGTTGTAACCAAGCATTGATTAAAACAAAATTCCCACAGAATGATCGCCCCCTCACGGTTAAAGTTTAATCAATGTGGATTAAAGTACTGGTCACGTGACCCAACAAAACGAAGCGCGCATAATTATATCGCGAACATAATTTGTACGCTTAAATGTTTGCGATCACACGACACACACAATACACGGCTTTGCATTGTATGTGTACATGCAATATGTGCATAATGTATATACGTGGAACAAAATGGAGGGTGTTGCGAAGACACTCAGGAAATTGGGGTTTGGAGCTCTTATCCCCGTGTTTGCAGGTAAGAAATTATTGTAATTTTATGGTCATTAATTCTAGGATTGTAAGGAAGAAGTGAAATAAGGTTCTTGCTCAAATTAAACACGATTTGTGTCCCGTAGGCTGTAGCTCAACAACCAGTAACGGATCGCGGGCGGATCATCTACCCGAATTGCATGCATGTGAATCAACATGCTTTAACATTTAAGGATCTGCTTGAAAAAGCAGAAATCTAGTGCCTAGCCTTGATTGCACGAGGGCCTGCATCTTATAGGCTATAGCCACTATTATCTTGAGGCGATTTATGCAGTATTAACAAGACAAGACATCAAAACATGGTTAACCAACATTGGTTAAAACTGTCATCAAGAACCCACGTAAGTGGATTTGTTGGTTACAGTTTTAACCATTGTCGGTTACTTTTGTTTTGATCGACACGATGTTGGTTAAAGTTTACGTGGGTTGTTGATTACAGTTTTGACCACGGTTGGTTAACCACGTTTTGATTCACATGCATGCAATTTTGGTAGGTGATCCGTTACTGGTTGAGCTACAAATCGTTTTTAATTTGAGCAAGAACCTATTAGGTTCGACAATGGTTAAAATGAGTTATTTCACTTCTCCCTTACAATCTTATAATTGATGATAATAAAATTAAAATAATTTCTTACCTACAAACACGGGGATAAGACCTCCTAACCCCCATTACATCAGCATCTTCGCGACACCCTCCATTATACTGTAACCATCATCGTGTCAATCAAAACATAATTAAAAAAACATTGGTTAAAACTGTAACCCACACTCCACGAAAGTTTAACCAACATCGTGCGAATCAAAACAGAATTAACCTACAATGGTTAAAACTATAACCAACGACCTATGAAAGTTTAACCAACATCATGTGAATCAGCCCTGAACAAAGTATAATAATAATAATAATAATATCAAGCATTTATAAAACGCCATCTATCTAGGTAGCCTATTCCGAGGCGCATAACAAAGGAAAGAAGAATAAAAAACAGAGGGAAAACTTAAAGGGCAATGAAACCCAAGCAAAATGTTGCTTTTATAGTCTTGAAGAGATTAAGAAGAAGAATCTCTGAAAGTTAGAGCATAATCGGGTAAGAAACGAGAAAACTACGGCTCTTTGAAGATGTCCATTTATTCCTATGGGGAACTCAAATTGGCAACGCACTCTGATAAGTGTGTGGACAACTCCCCATATGTTTTGTACACAAATGTTCCCATTTTTACAGTTTTCTTCATAGTCACATTTTTTCATTCCCCCCAACTCATGATATGTTATGTATAAAAGCATTCTACAAAACATATGTTGAACTCGAACGAAGGGTAAACATAAATTTTGAGAAAATTGAACAAAACTGAAATTTTGTGTACAAAATGTATGGGGAGTTGTCCACAACTTTGCCAGAGTGCGTTGCCAATTTGAGTCACTCAAAGAAATACATGGCTCTTTTCAAAGAGCCATAGTTTTCTTATTTCTTGACCAATTGTGCTCAAATGTTCAGAGACTATTCATTATATTTAGTGTCTTATAGTGCATACAACAATTTGTCTGGATTTCATTGTCCTTTAAACAAGCACAAATACCAATACAAGTAACTAATATATTAATAAGCTACATTCAACAAGTATGATTTTAATTTACTTTTAAACACTTCTAACGAGTCTATTGTTTTTAATTCTAAGGGTAATCTATTCCATAAATCCGGAGCTGATGCAAAAAATGCTCTATTTCCATGAGTAACGCGTGTTTTTTGAGTTTCTAGTAACAATCTATTTGAGGAGCGGAGGTTACGTTGTGGTACATATGACCGGACTAACTCATTTAAGTAACAAGGTGCCACACCATGAAGTATCTTCCAAGTTTGAAGCAGTATCTTAAATTCAATACGCTGGCGAATAGGTAGCCAATGTAAAGTTTGTAGCACAGGAGTTATATATATAAATATCCAACACATGGTTAAAGTTTTAATCAACATATTGTTAAAGTTTAATCAACACCACTGTAACCAACATTGAGCAAATAGTTTTAACCAATAAACCATTACAATTTTTAATCAACCACAGTTTAAATTTTAATCAACATGCTGTTGATTAAAGTTTAACCCACAATTGAGCGATTCATATAGTAATCTGTGGTTGATTAAAATTGTAACCAACATGATTTAAAAATGTAATACTTTTTCTAACAGTGTAGCTCTATACACAGCTGAACGCACACTCACAATGGCGCACGGTTGATCGTTACTCAACAGCAGTATGGCGGGCATCATGAGTCTTTAGTATGGCAAGTACCCCGTTCCGTTATTTCTGGGCCACCCTGTATATACTCCGCAAAAAAAGAAACTGGACACTAGTACAAGATGAAATATTTCATATTAATGTACGATAAAGTGTACATGATCATATATCAAATTAAAGGGAATTCATTCTTCTACAGGCAGAATATGAATTAAAGGTGTAATCGTTCGACTGAAATGATAGTAAGCGTTTCACTTAAAACAAGATGAGCGGGCAAGTAAATTATGACATTATTCAACTTGATTGTTATGAACAAACTCTGGAAATACACATTTGTCAATAAAACAGGGCCAGGTCATGAGAGCATTATCATACTGGTCTGTATTACAGGCATGAAGCTTGTCTATTTAATGTGTCCCGTGCAATTTTAACCATAGTTACCTAGAGAAATGTCATGTAAAAGACTGCCCAAATGTTTGACCAATGGTGACTTCAGGTTTTCTTTTGACTTTGCCCCATATTCGGGTGTCATGCGCATTCCATGATAACATATTCATGGCAAATGTCATATCAGTTTAAAGTGGGGAATACAAGCCTTCCAAAAAACTCATGAACGGTAATAAAATAACATGAGAGATATGAACGCGCAAACTTGAATTGCGGAACTTCTTGTGAGGATTTTAATACACAGTTGTATACGCCTCGCTCTACGCTCTAGGCGGAGGACTCGCAGGTGTGACGTCATTATTCCGTACTCGGTAATTCCCATTTCAAGCCATATAGAAGTTCTGAAAAGGGTCTTGGAAACACGCTTCTTATCGCGTTTCATTGATATTTCAAGACTTAAGAGCAGATGATTTGTGTTTTGGTTGGTATAAGCTTCCCGTACATGTATAATTTGTCTATTTTGCGATATTTTGTAATATTTCTTCGCTCAGCTACTTTAATAATAAATACATCTGTGTATAATGTCATAATTTATATTATGTTGACCTCTCCTTCGTCATGTAAAGTATTCATTTCATAAACAGTAAACAAAACAACTGTCGTTATAATTTTTGTATAAATAGACAGTCAATCAATTCAATTTTACAGAAGATCATGTTTATCATTTATTTACTGTTGTTACTTGTCTGCAATTGGAACATTTTCACAGTCGTCACAATGAGTTATTACAAACCTTATTATAATACAAATTATCCTGATAGGAACAATCATAATTAGTCTAGAACTTCTCGTGGGACCTTCACCATTGTATTCGAAAAATATGTTAGGACTTCGTGTGTGAAACACTTCATAATTACAATTCTCGTGCATATGAATTCAACCTGTATCATGTGTATTACACGGCAAAATATTGAGGATACAAATATCATAAATTATACACTTTTTCATTTCCGTTTTGCATTTAGAACAATTTGTAATTAGGACTGGTTTACTCTTGCGACAATTTGTTAGGGTGTGTGTTGAACAGTTTCAGATTCTTCTCTCGTTGTCTGGTCATTCGGGTCATTACCCGTCAGAATTTGAACTCCTGCTGGGCATGTTACATAGGCTTGATACATTTTTTCGATCTCCGTCCCGTACTTCTGTTCGATTTTGTCCCTGACCTTCGTCTTGCAGAGAGCGGCTATTTGATGAAGAAAACAAAAATACTTGAAAATACAATATGAATGTAATATGTAATATTTTAAAATACATATATCGGTTCGAGCCGTAGTCTCTGCAGATCATTACTTATAATGCAGAATTGCACAATTAAACCAAGACTTAGTCTCCCCGTGAGCTTTTACAGATAAAGCATTAGGTTTCTGAAGAAAAGAAACCAAGACAGACGAACAATTTGATGCAGTTTCATTTGTTACCAATATGTGAAAGGCGCAACATTAAAAGGTATCGTACAGTTTTGTTCAAACTAAATGTTAGTAACCAAAACGTGCACCTCAACATTACAAACTATTACTTATAACTCCATCATGCCCGAAACGTAGAAACAGCTGGGTTAAAATGATGTTATCATTAGAATAGCAGCGGTTAAAAAACAATAGGGCGTTTTCTGAAAATATAATTGTTCAAATAATTTTTCATACAAAAAATGAATGTGATGTTTTGTTAAAATAATGATTCAATAGAGAGACAATTAACAACTTTATAGAACCACTTTGGTACATTTTGGAAGAAGTCTAGGCATGTTATAGATTTGTTTTCTTAGATTGCTGAATACCATGTGGGATCCCACATTTAATAAAATCGGATAATGGAGATTTCAACCCTTTCTAAACGAATTTCGTTCAAAGCAAGTTTATTTTATCATTAAAATAACATGCTTGTTCAAATTCTAAACCTGTAAACTAAGTTTGTCATTACCTCACAACAAATCTTTCTTAAAGCGCTCTCTATAACAAAACGGAACTATCCCTTTATAATACGATAGGCTTGAATCCAAACTATGATAATCATGCTACATTGCAGCGATATTATTGTTTTTTCATCAACAATAGTGTACGTGTTATCATACACAGAACTTACTTAATTCTCCGAACTCTGCGGAAAACTCGTTGGTGAGGAGAAAGCACAGTTTGACTTGTTGTTCCCTTGAGGCTACCGATGTGTTGTAATCCTGTATGACTTGTTTAACATGCTTCATATTCTCTTTCATTGTTTCATCGGCGATCAATGATTCCGTTTCATCGTTTCGTGGACCCTTCTTCTGCTTTTCAGGCTAGTGAAAAAAAAGGAAGGACACAAATGTTATCTATACCTCGCACAAAAAGTTCCGCAATCGAGGTTTGCGCATTAATAACTTTTTTATCACGCTATAGCCATTCATACATTTGGTATCATTGGAAAGCGTGAATTCTCCCCTTTACATTGGTATGAAATTTGCTATGAATATTTTATCATGGAATGTGCATAACATCCAAATGTAGGGCAAAGTCAAAAGTGAAATGTTGCAAAATGCACTGATTTTTTCAACAGAGTGCCTTCCTTGGCTTGAATGGGGGTGAGGTGGTCATGCATTCAAGCCACGTTTTAATCTTCAAACAAAAGAAAGGCACACTGTTGAAACAATCAGTCCATTTTGCAACATTTCATTTTTTACTTTGCCCTACATTCGGATGTAATGCACATTCCATGATAAAATATCCATAGCAAATGTTATATCAATGTAAAGAGGAGGATTCACGTTTTCCAATGATACCAAATTTACGAATGATAATAACGTAATAGACATTTAAGCCACGTTTTAATCTTCAAACAAAAGGAAGTCCCTATGTTGACAAAATCAGTGCATTTTGCAACATTTCACTTTTGACTTTGCACTGCATTTGAATGCAATGCACATTTCATGATGAAATACTCATAGCAAATGTTATATCAATGTAAAGGAGAGAATGCACGCTTTCCAATGATACCAATTTAATCAATGGTAATAACCTAATAGAAAAGTTAGTAATGCTCAACCCTCGATTGCGGAACTTTTTGTGCGAAGTATATATAGTAGGCTAATAAACCATGTTTCAAGGTGTTTAGGGTGCATGATTTACCTTGAGCGTTGCGAGCAGCGTGAGATACGGACGGTTGTTGCCGATGAGCATGCAGTCACTGATCACTGGTGTCTTCTTTATTGCTTCTTCGACAGGGCCTGGATGGATAGTATCTTCATCTGTTGTCGTGATTTTGTCTTAAACAAATAAGGGGGAAATTATGAAAGGAAAAACATTTACAATTTAGGTCTATCCATGAAATATTTTGAATTATTTACAATGATAACACAATCTATTGTCCAAATTGTAAGAAGAGCCAGTCGTATTTTTAAAAAGAAGAATAAGGTACATTGAGGCAAAATTGCACAGGAATGTTATGATATTCCCTATTTTGTTGTATATACATAGCTTGTGGTAGCACCATGTAAAAAGGGAAAGGACGAATTTTCCTTAAAAACTCTACACAATATTAATATTTTACTTGAATCAGAGTTTTATTGGTTGGCACCAAATCAGAACTTTTAAGTGAGAATTAGTTCAGGTTTCATTTTGGAATTATGGATATCGACAATATAAGCAAAATATCTGCTTGTGTGTACCTGTTGTATTGCCGGTGAGGTACAATAACCCGTCGCTATCGCGGTATCCAATGTCTCCAGTGAGGAACAATCCTTGCTCTGTTTTTGTCATTTCTTCTTGGTTCAGATATCCCATGAACAGGTTACGTTCGTAGAAGCACACCTGTCAAATACAAGGACAATTACCTCGATGAAAATGAGTTATTATGGCCTATTATTGCAATTAATGAATACTGGAAAACATGTAAACTCAAAACTGTGTATTAAATGTCATAATCCGTCAGAAGTATCAGAATAAAGGGCCTATCTCACTGGCGGAGACGTCGCCACGACTGTCGCGACTGATCAGTCGCGGTAGTCGCGGCGACTCTGCAAAGTCGCGGGGACGTCGCCACGACATCACGGAGACGTCTCCGCGACGTCTCCGGCAGTTGCGGCAAGGTATCCGCAACGTCTCCGGCAGTTGTGGCGACGTCTCCGCGACGTCTCCGCAACTTCTCTGAAAGTTCGCCATGGGTCTCCACAGGGTTACGGCACGTCGCCGCGACTTCTGCCTGTCTATACCTAGATCTACAACTAGATGATAACGACCTCTGTCAAGTAGTCTCTAAAGTTGGTCAAGCTACGTCAAGCAGTGTCGCGGAGACGTCGCCGCAACATCTCCTCTCAGTCGCCTCGGTCTCCAGTAGGTCTCGGAGACGTCGTGGAGACATCGCGGAGACGTCTCCGCGACATGCTGGAGACTGCAACAAGTCTAACAAAAACCGAGCATGTTTGATTTCCCTGCGACTCCCCTGAGACCCGGCTAGTCTCCAGGCGACGTCACGGAGACGTCTTCGAAACCTGCTGGAGACTGGAAAAAGTCTTTTAAAAAATTGAACATGTTTGATTTCCCCGCGACTCCCCGGTGACCCGGCTAGTCTCCAGGGGTCGAGTCGCCAACAGGTCGCCAACTAGTCGTCAGGCCAGTGAGATAAAAAAAAACCAACAACACAATATGGCGATAGTACCGATAGTGCACACAATTTGTTCACAGTGTGGGTGTTCACACTGTGGATGAGTGTGTTCTTTCCGGCAGGGTTAGTATGGACCTGTTGTTTTGTTCTTGAATTGGGTAATGCTTTTTGAACTTGAAGATATCATGACTTCAAGGGCCGGTCACATTTACGGTAGTGGACGTAGTGATCCGTACGGTAAGTACGTTAAACTAGGATAAACTACGTTGAACTGTGTTATAGTACGGTGATAAGCCACAGAAGGGTACGGATAAATACGTCCAAGTACGATAATATACGCTAGACTACGCTAATATGGGTGCAGTTTGCTCACGTACAGGTACGGAGTGGTACGTCTGACTACGGTAAATTTAGCAACTCCGCACAAAGTATGCTGCCAGCCCGCGATGTGGAACGGGCAATGTGCGCTTGTTTTTCAAACAGAGCAGTTCTATCTGTGAAATTTGTCTCTTTTTTTTTGGCTGAAATATGCCTGGACTAAAGGGCCGGTCATCCTTGCGGTAGTGGACGTAGTTGAACGTAGTGGTGGTTAACGTTGTTGATCGTAGTTGAACGTACTAGCGTCCGTATCGTACCGTAGTTGTCCGTGATGCTAACTTGGTATTAACTCGAGGGAGCCGTGATCTTCGATTTAATTTTTGAACATGTTCAAAAGAGCGGTACGTTAAAGGCATCCGTAGTAATAACGTACTAAACCGAAGTTCAACGTAGTCTAACGTAGTCTAACGAAGTCTAGCGTAGTCTAACGTACTTCGTTACGTACTTAACCCGTTGAGGACGAATTGATTTTGATATAACACGCATTCTCCATAGACTCAAGAACGAAATATTTCGGGACCAGTCCTCAACGGGTTAAATGGACTCTAGCGTACTCTAACGTACTTTACCGTGCACAAAACCAGCATCGACAGTCTTGATCCAGACATGTTTAAGCAACAAAAATAAGACAAATTTCACGAGCGCACAATGGCCGTACCAGACCGCGGGCTGGCTGCATACTCCCCCGTGGAGTTGATAAATATACCGTATTGACGTTGTTTAGCGTAGTCTAGCGTAGTTGCTACCGTAGTTTACCGTACTCAAGCGTAGTCAGACGTACCACTCCGTACCTGTCCGTGAGCGAGCTGCACCCGCATTACCGAAGTCTAGCGTAGTGTAGCGTAGTTTATGGTACTTGAACGTACTTATCTGTACTCTTCTGTGGCTCATCACCGTACCTTTACGTATTTTTATCGTAGTTTAACCTAGTTTAACGTACTTACACCACGTCTGACCCACATTACTCTACGGATCACTACGTATACTACCGTAAGTATGACCGGCCCATTAGAGTGCTGATGCTGGTTTTGTTCACGATAAAGTACGTTAGAGCACGCTAGGGTACGTTTGAGTACGTTAAACAGTACGTTAGACTACGTTAGCTATACGTTCGACTATGTTTGACTACGTTAGACTTCGGTTTAGTACGTTAGCATCACGGCTGCCTTTATCGTACCGCTCTTTTGAACATGTTCAATACATAAATCGAAGATCACGGCCGCTCCCCCGAGTTAATACCAAGTAAGCATCACGGACAACTACGGTATGGTACGGATGCCGGTACGCTCAACTACCTTCAACTACGCGCAACTACGTTAGCCTCCACTACGTTCAACTACGTCCACTACCGTAAATGCGACCAGCCCTTGACACGTATTCAGACATACCACTCCGTACCTGTCCGTGAGAGCTGCACCCGAATTAGCGTAGTCTAGCATAGTTTACCCGGGGGGTCTGTCCTCATAGAAAGGGGGGTATCATGCGTGACCAAGAAAACGAGTAATTAGGGTGTTTTTTACGATCAGGCGAGATACTCGAGTATCTCGAATAGGGTCTCAAAATCACCCAAAATCAGGAAAAGGGGTATCTTTTTTAGGCTGACGAATTACTCGTTTAGGGTCTCAAAAAGATGAATTACTCGTTTAGGGTCTCAAAAACTCAGCTTACTTGCTTAGGGTATCAAAAATAGTTATCACTTGCTTTTAATAGGGGTTTACAAAACAAAAGATTACTTGCTTAGGGTATCAAATATACTTGCTTAGGGGTTTAAAAAAAATTGATTACTTGCTTAGGGTATCAAATTACCAATAATCATACTTACTTAGGGTGTATTTTTTGCACCACGCAAGTACTCGTTTAGGGTGCTTTTGGCAAGTCCTTGGTCACGCATGATACCCCCCTTTCTATGAGGACAGACCCCCCCCCCCCCCCGGGATAGTTTATCGTACTTGAACATGGTTTACATTACTTTAACGTACGTATCCGTACCATTCTGCGATTTCTCGCCCTTATTCGGTCGTACCCTAACGTAGTTCAATGTAGTTTAATATAGTTTAACGAACTTTCACCACGTCTGACCAACGGTAATCTACCCTACGGATCACTACGTCCACGACCGGCTATGTGACCACCCCTTTACTCAAGTTCACTTGATAGGAAGGACGGCGCCTTTTAATACTCTGCCACATTATCATCTAAGTGTATTACGGGTAACAGATAATTGATATGGAGAGATGAATTTCAATACTTACCTCGCCATTACCCGCCATGTCAGAGTTATGGATGACAATTTTGGAATCAGGAAATGTTTTACCAACACTTCCTGATTTGACAGATCCTGGTAGACAGGATGTGAGAACACCTGCAAAATGTGACATTTGGTATAGCAGAATATAAGTCACGAAATCATTATTCAAGTTTGTATTGCTTTCATAACTGTTAAATGTCTGATTGACCCAGGCCTCCCCCACCACCCCCCCCCCCCCCCCCGGTCCCCGCCCCCGCTTACACAACTAAACAAGTGATATTGGTCCTGCATTGACCCAGGCCTCCCGGCCCCCCGCCCCCGCTTACACAACTAAACAAGTGGTCCTGCATTGACCCAGGCGCCCCCCCCCCTCCCCGGCCTCCCGCACCCGCTTACACAACTAAACAAGTGGCATTGGTCCTGCATTGACCCAGGCCTCCCCCCCCCCCCCAGCCCCCGCCCCCGCTTACACAACTAAACAAGTGGCATTGGTCTGGCAACAAACAAGTTGGGCGACGGACACCCCCCCCCCCCCCCCCCCCCCCCCAACCTACATACGTGGTATATTGGAACTAGATCGTGCGTGTGATAGTATTTAGATGATTAGTCTGAATTAACCTTGTAACCAGTAACGGTGGGCGTGAGGTTGAGATGGGGATAGGGAGAACTTCATGGGGTCCACCTTCTATCTACCCGCTATTTGTGCTTCGCCATTGTCTTACGCTTGCAATCATCACACGATATAACTATACCATTACCATTGACCATTGACCAGGTAGACAGAGTGATCGCTAGTATATTCAAGGAAAGCACTGATAAGCTATTGTATTGTGTATGGAAACATGCACGGCATGATATTGAGGGAATTTGCTTGTCCTTTGTCTTTTGTTCATCTCACATTAGCTGACCAGATTGACAGATGGTCAGTGTCTTTCTTATCCTAATAATTGTTGAGCTTTTCTGACATAGCAACTAAACTTTGTGAATTGTTAGTGTATTCAAACATGTGATGTTATTATAAGCAGGCGCTCAGTTTGGACGAAGGTGCATTGTTAACCTTATTAGCAACTGAGTAGTGATAGATCTGGAGAGTTCTTTTAAGAGGTCGGGCATAGCAAAATGAACAAGATAAAACTGTTAAAAATATAGAAAACATTTTTACAGATGTTTGCTCAATGGTTGAGCACCGGTCTAGCAATCCGGAAGTCTCGGGTTCGATTTCCGGCTAAGCCTATTTTCCTTTGCTCATTTTTAATCAAAACATATTTAGGTCTAACAGTTTACAAATATATTATGTATGAACTATTACAGATAAAAGAAGCTAACACATTATTTGTATGCCATGAGACCTTTTCAGGCGAGTTCAAGCTTCTAATGATTGAAAAGCGGATATTGCAGGCGATTGAATACAATTTTGTATGAACAAAACTATGTTTGTGGGTTCATGTAATTGGTTTTAAATTCGCGAGCGAGCTTGTTCTCTCCCACAATGCGCTAATGTGTGACGAAAGTGCCTTATTCTGCGCATATAAATGTTTTTCACTGCATGTAATTTGTTATATTGATCGGACCAACGAACAATGGTAGATTATGTATTGTTTATGCCTGCGTCACAAATCAAACAGACTCCGGGCGAATTTGTAGATCGCCAGGAGGTCGCCGAGTTTCAAACCCGCCAGTGAGTCGAGCGTATTTTCGCTTAACCCTAAAATGGCCGGGCTATTTGAGGTCTTCAGCAGGCCGGGGGGTCCATTATGGCCACCCCCCCCCCCCCCCCCCCCCCCCTAAGATCTCGGCCACGGAGCGGCCGATCGCCGTGAAAAATTGCACGCATGATAAGTGAAGTGTATAGAATACAATTTTTGGAAAAATTCATTAATTTGCATATTTATGGTAATTTATGCAAATAAGGTCATAACATTCAAATTTTTACCCATACATCATATATTCTTCATAATTAAATTCTGGTTTTCACTACATATATTCTTTAGAGCATTTGGAATAATAATACGACAACAAAATTTGGAAGAGCCAAGTTCTTCCTTATGTTTTCTATTGTTTTTGTAATTTCTTATGTATTTCTTTGTTTTTTTAAACTTATGTATTTTATTGTTTGTTTGTTTTTATTTCTAACTATAATTCAACTATTTTGAACCCCAAAACAAACATATAAAATGTAAACAGGACCAAATAACCAATGATATACCTCCTTTTACGAAAACTGATATTTCCATATGTTTTGTACACAAATCACGAAATTGAGCAATTTTCGGGCTGACATGCATAGACAAAAGGTCACGTGACTTCGTAACGGTAAGTCCGATTTTCAAATTTTTTGTTTTAAAATATGCGCAAGACCCAAAAGAAAAAAGTCACCAAGCAGCGGCGCGTCATCCTACCGCGTTTTTGGAGCAATAACAAAGATCGCGGAGGCCTTTTTAGGGTTAAAAATCTACCCTGTCACATATTGGACGGGGCTCGGGCGTTTGAACACTAGTGATCAGAAATCGTCCAGGGCCGCCGGTAAACAAATGGTAATCGGGCGATACCTGATCGACATACAAGTTTCGGTCGATGATAAATAGGTCTGTCGCTGCCCGTCCGACAACCGGTGTCATGCTAAATCCGTACGCACTGAGAAATCCGAACGCAGTCGCAAATGCGCATGCGCACCTGTGGGAAAATTGCTTGCGAAATTCGTTCCCATTCATGCCATTTGTAATAAAGCATGCAAAATGCCTCCTTGAGGCTCCTTGCAGCACAAAGTGTTGTCAAAACCCGACGGTGGATTAAGAAAATCCATTCACGCCATTTAATTTGTTTATAAAACATGTGTCAATTTGTTATAAGCATGAAATTGCGGCGTAATAATGGTCACGATTTTCGCAAGACACACCTCCAAATGTTTAAGCGCATGCGCATTTGCTACTGGGTACGGATTTCGCAGGTCACGGATTTAGCACCACACTGGGCGACGGCCGGGTGGGCTCCGGGTGACGTCCGGCTGGGCTCCGGTCGACACACGGGCAGGCGTCTTCCGTGGCCAGGGGCTAAATCCCTGAGTTGGCAGGAGGAGCCCGGCCGAGGCCCGTAGAAGCCCCCCGACCGCGGCCCGACACCAGCACGAAGCACGTTCGGGTATCGTAGGGAGCTCGTGCGACGGCCGCGCAGCTCTTCCGACCTCCCTCCGAATTTTAAAGCCCCAAATGGTCTAAAATCGTTAGATTGCCGCCCGAATATCGATCGATTACCACCTGCCGATGCACGAGGGATATATGGTCGATGACAATGACATGCTAAAGGAATCAAATTAGAATAATACATTTGAAAACAGACGAAAACGCTTTCCTGCCCGACATTATAACACGTTGAGTGGCTGTCATCAGAATTTGAAAAGTACTTTTAACTTGCTTATTTAATGTGCCGGCTCTGCATGACCAGCTATTATGTATGCCGCGTGCATGCATGCAGTGATCACAATGCAGTGGTAACGGATTCAAGCCTTCTAAAAAATGGGGCAAAGTGAGGCAATTACATAAAGGTCGCATAATTCCGTGCAGTAAACTTTATTTTTTCTTAGAGTTAATGGCCTTAGAAAAATCTCTTAGAAATGAACCAACATTAGTCAAACCCTTCAAATTTAAGAGTATATCCCTTGAATAGTGCACAATTCACTGTTTTGTTTTGTTTAAATCGTCCGGACTGCCACTTCATTCTTAACTTGTAAATTTGACGTCCCGCCGCTTCATTACTTTTGATCCAGTCTTGTGCATCTTGTAAAACAATATGTTTGAAAGTCGAACCTTCCGTTACAAAGTCATGTGACCTTTCGTCTTCGCATGTCGGCCGGAAAATGCAAATGTTCGTGATTTGTCTACAAAACATATGAATATATTTAATTGTCCTAAAAAGAAATTGGGTTTTTTGTCTTGTTTTTATTTTAGACGTTTGTTAGGGGGTCAAAATAGTCTAATTATAGTTAGAACTAAAATAAAAACAAATAACAAATAAAATGTATAAGTAAAAAAACAGAGAAATAGATTAGAACGTATACAAACAATAACACACATAAGGAATAACCAGGGGGTTTATTCTGAAAATTGTCTTTTCCCTAATATTGTATTATCTTAGGCTTACGACAAAACCGGTATTCTGAAAACTCTCATAACTTTTGTACTATTATCTCTGAAAGTTTGTTAACCTCTATCAGCTGGCGCGCCTTGCCACGCAATTGATAAGCGCGTTTGCGCAAGCAAAGATGTCCTTTTTTGTATTCTGAAAACTGTCGTTTCTTTTATCACATCATACAGTTATCAAAAATTGTACTCATATGCTGAGACAGCTACGGGGCTACTTGGTACTTGGTAGTTTAATCCTCCAAAACACTCCATAGGAGTTTTAACTGGAGGTGGGTCCGAGAGAGTGGTTAGCCCCTAAGGACAGAAGGGTCCTTAGCAAGTGCATTCTGGAATGTATCAAGTGAGGGCTGGTTTACTGTAGATTGAAGTAGCTTATTCCATTCAGTGGTTGTACGGACGAAAAATTAATTTGCGAACGCCTCAGAGTTTGTGTGTTGCTGTTGGTACTGTAGAGAATGGCCCCTTTGGTTTCTGTCTATTTTGGGTTGAATGAAGTCCTCATGTTTGATGTCCAGGTTTCCGTTCAGCATCTTTTGAAAGCAGGTTAGGCGATGACATTTCCTTCTGTCTTGAAGCGCAGTCCACTTTAGCTCTTTAAGAATGGCAGTGATGCTTGTATTTTCCCCTTATGTGTTGGACACAAATATTGCTGCCCTATTTTCCACTCTTTCTATGCCATTTCTGTTCTTCTTTGTATATGTGTTCCATGAAGCAGAAGCATATTCTAGATGAGGTCTCACTAATGTCATGTACAATTTTTCCTTGACATGCGGTGTACAGTGGTGGAAATTTCTTCTGATGAAGTTCAACATCCTCGTTGCCTTGAAGGTTGCATGTGAGGTCTGCTTGTTCCATCGGAGATCATGTTGAATGTGGACTCCCAGGTACTGGATGTCCTTCTTCTCCTCAAGGTCAACTCCCATCAATGTATACTTTGTATGTTCCTCCTGCCTCCCACGAGTAATCTTCACATTCTTGCATTTAGATGGATTGAATCTCATGCCCCAGGTTTGTGCCCAGTCAACCAATTTGTTTAAGTCCTCTTGCAATTGGTGTTGGTCCTCAGCAGACGTGATGGTGTTGTAGACGAGGCAATCATCAGCAAATAAGCGGACCGTGCTGGATATGTTCTCATGGGCTTATGCCGAAAGGGTGGGTAGCGTCGCGTCGCGTCGCGTCGCGTTGAATGGAACGCGACCATTCGTCCAAAGCCCCCCCGGTTTTGCCGAAAGGGTGTGTTGGGAGCGTTAAGGCGCGTCAGCTCAGATAACGCTACCAAATGGCACATACGGGGGGGGGGGGGGGGGGGGGGGGCTTATTCCGAATGTACGCGTTTAGAGTATATTATGCATACAATGATGTGTACATCAAAGACGCGTCCGTAAATTGCGCCATTTCAATCTCTGAGTTTTTCATTTCGCCACCGCGACGAAACACGTGTTATCGACTTTTCCAGAAGATGGGATGTTATAGCGCATGGTTGATTGATTGAACCGATGCGTTAGGCGTGCGTGCTTCGGATGTACTGTACTAACCCCCTCCCCGCCTTTGACCAAATAATGACTGTTTTGGGGGTTTGAACCCCTTCTTTACAATTTGTAGCTGGTCTCGAGACCACATTTAAGCCATCGAAAATTGTAAATGTGCTTGGTCTCGGCTTCAAAAAATGTATACGGCCACTCCCTCCCCCCTGCTTACATCAATTTGTCAGACGACATCCCCCCCCCCCCCCCCCCTGAACAAATCCTGGGTACGCCACTGGTCTGACCACCATCATTCAGGTTTGTGTAATTTCAAGTTTCGATTACACACAAATTAATTCAATCTGAAGGTGAACTATTCCAAGGCTTCGATGGTTACTCTTGAGCAAATTGAGTACACAAGATATGACGTCATACAAATTATTATTTTTTTTTCAAATTTGAACTTCATTTACCGAAAGAGCATACAAAATAATGTCCAAATACCCAAAATCAATTAAATATGTTAAGAATTGGGTAAAGATATGCATAATCGCATGATTGTTTTTGTCAATGGGAAATCAGTGCTTCCAACGCACCCTTTCGGCAAAACCGGGGGGGCTTTGGACGAATGGTCGCGTTCCAGTCAACGCGACGCGACGCGACGCTACCCACCCTTTTCCAGAAGATGGGATGTTATAGCGCATGGTTGATTGATTGAACCGATGCGTTAGGCGTGCGTGCTTGGTCTCGGCTTCAAAAAATGTATACGGCCACTCCCTCCCCCCTGCTTACATCAATTTGTCAGACGACATTCCCCCCCCCCCCTGAACAAATCCTGGGTACGCCACTGGTCTGACCACCATCATTCAGGTTTGTGTAATTTCAAGTTTCGATTACACACAAATTAATTCAATCTGAAGGTGAACTATTCCAAGGCTTCGATGGTTACTCTTGAGCAAATTGAGTACACAAGATATGACGTCATACAAATTATTATTTTTTTTTCAAATTTGAACTTCATTTACCGAAAGAGCATACAAAATAATGTCCAAATACCCAAAATCAATTAAATATGTTAAGAATTGGGTGAGATATGCATAATCGCATGATTGTTTTTGTCAATGGGAAATCAGTGCTTCCAACGCACCCTTTCGGCAAAACCGGGGGGCTTTGGACGAATGGTCGCGTTCCAGTCAACGCGACGCGACGCGACGCTACCCACCCTTTCGGCATAAGCCGTTCTCATGTATGTCATTTATAAATATGAGAAAGAGATGAGGGCCTAAGACTGTACCCTGAGGGGTGCCACTTAACACAGGTTTCCAGTCGGATGCAGTTCCATTTACCATCACACGCTGAGAGCGATTGGTTAGAAATTATTTTATCCAGTCCCTTGTCTTGTTCCGGATTCCATAATGACCTAGTTTAAGAAGCAGCCTCTTGTGTGGAATGACATCGAAAGCTTTTGAAAAGTCAAGCACTCCTACGTCTGTGGGGTTTTTTTTGTCTATATTTTGTAGGAGATCATGAGTAGTGAGAATAAGTTGAGTCTCACATGATCTCTTCTTCCGAAAGGCATGCTGGTTGTCGGCTATGATTTTAAACTTAGATATGCCTAATCGCATGATATTTGTTGGTCAATGGGAAATCAGTGCTTCCAACGCACACTTTCGGCAAAACTGGGGGGGGGGGGGGGGCTTTGGACGAATGGTCGTGTTCCAGTCAACGCGACGCGACGCGACGTTACCCACCCTTTCGGCATAAGCCGACTGATGTTGGCTCGCCTCCAATCAAGTGGCAGTTCCCCAGACGTGATGGATTGATGAAATATGAAAGCTACCAAGTTCCCTAGCTGCTAATTTCAGAGCCTGGTTGGGGATCCCATCTGGTCCTATACCTTTCGACGTATTTATGGTAGATAACAGTTTCTCAACACCATTTATATCAACCTCGAATGTCTGGCATATCTGGATATGAGCTAGCAGGCATGGCAGGCAGCTCGTCTCCTTCATCTCTGGTAAATACACTTTGGAATTGATCCACAAGTGCATGGGCCTTTTCCGCATCTGTCTTTTCTCTTTGTTATATCTTGTTTAGAAATATTTTGAGGCATTTATTTGAGATTTTGAAGAGCTCCCCTATTTTGTTGCATGCGTGAGTGTGTGTATGTGAGAAAACATATCGAAAATAAGAGTGAGGGGAGAAAATGTCATTGAAAATCTGACCATATGAAAATCCTATCCTTATAAAAAAATATTTGACTACAAAATATAAATTGGTTGAACTTTGATTGAAAATCGTATGTGTGCGCGAATCTAGTTAGATGCGCGCGTTTAAAGAACATGCGACGCATACGCAATTTAAACCACTTTGATTGGCTGAGGGGGCAGATTAACATTTTGTAACAACAATTTTGATTGCTTAACTCAGCAATAATGGGCGTGGTCAGGGAAAGATATGATACCCTTAAGACAATTTTCATAATACCGATTTATGACAATTTTCGCGGTGTATTATCTTATGGACTTATGACAAAAGATAAGACAAAAGATAATACAATTTTCAGAATACACCCCCTGGTTCTTCCAAAAATGTTGTTGTATTATTATTCCTAATGTTCTGAAAAATATATGAAGTGAAAAATCAATGTTCAATGATCAAAAAGTGTATATAATTTATTTCTAATAGTGTAAATGTTATGGCCTTTTTGGAATACATTATCTTAATTGTGCTATTAGTTTGTCACAGAATTCGAAACGCGATTGTGTCCTGTTGTTCACGGTTTTTTGAGCAAGAGGCGGAAAACACGAGCGAGAAGGTGTGCGACATCGCCAGCACGCATCTAGTGATAGAGCTGAACATGGCTGACAAAGACAGGAGCCATCGAGTCCGTCGGAGTGTGGTAATCAAATTTACATCAAATTTGATACACTTCACCTGACATATGCGTGCAATTTTTCGTGGCAATCGGGCGTTTCACGACTGAGATCACAAGGGAAAGTGCATAATGCCCCCCCCCCCCCCCCCCCGCCAATAGAAAGACCTCTAATAGTCCAGCGGCCCCAGCCTTGTATGGTTAAAGCAGCTTATAGTGCACTCTGATTGGTATAACCTGCTTGGTTAATCACAAGATGGATCAAGCGCTCTTTTTTGGATTTAGCACCTTTGGGAACTGAACTACACTTTTCTTCGTCCATTTTTTGTGTGCATATTTTCAATAACTATGTGATATGGTATTTTTGATTCACATGTTTAATGAACATTACTCATGCAAAAGACTTCAATTTGAGACAAAAGTGGATTTGGCCCATTTTGGAATTACGCTATTCATTTAAACGTATGATTATGAAAATGAAACTTAAACTCTTGTCCATAAAAAGCCAAACATAGGTATTATTACATGGAACACATACGTATGTATTCTTACATCCATTAAACGAACGGATGCATTCGAGGGGAGAGTGACGAGTCAATTTCGTTCATGTTGATCAATACATTTATATCAATAATACTAAACAGGAACAATACATACCATAAATAAACCAGTTAAAATATAATCTAAACAAGGCACAATCAATAACAAACATTTATAGACGAATATTAATTGCAGTTGACGGCAATATAGCATACATCAAAACATAATTAGGCCCGTTATAGGAGTGTTTCTTCAAATTGGCTACCAGCTCGTTCCTACATTATGCGTTGATAAAAAAACACGAGTCTACATTACCTGTACTTTCACACATGCCGTACATATCGTAGATGGGAAGACCGAGGCCCAGGAAGAAGTCAAGTGTTTCCTTGCCAAGCTTGCTTGCGCCGGACAAACAACATTCACACTCGTCCAGTCCTAACTGAAATCGGACCTACAATTACAGGACATTGGCTGGTTTTACTTGGAAAGCTTTATGAAAATGAATAGCAATTATTCAAATAATGTGTATTATTACCCATATCAGACATCTGAGCTGTGGTTTTACAAAATCATATTCCCCTCGTTTCAAGTGCCAGCAGGTGAAATAGGGAACATTTCCCATATTCCCCTCTTTCACAAAAGCCTATGGGATTTACGTTTTAAAAAAGAGGGGAATATGACATCCGGGCACTTCACGATTCGTAGTCGAAATTTTACAAAGTGAACTGGCCCGCGGGAAAAATCTCGTGATAGTGATTTGCCATTGGTGTGTACACGAAACAAGCCGCATCCGTACTTGTGACATTTTATCAAGCAGAGACTTGGTTTTGGTATGTTTAAATACAAAGTTTAATACAAAGTTTACATTTTACTAATTTCCGTTACTGCTCAAGATGTCTGATATGTGTAATAATAATGATATTGACTGGCCCTTTCGGGGGATACCACATATATTGCCTTCACTAGGATCCATATTGCCCTCGTCTTCGACTCGGGCAATATGAATCTAGTTCAGGCAATATATGTTGTATCCCCCTCAAGGCCAGTCAATATTATATATTATACAACTTCAAATAATGTTCCATAATCTGATTGGTTCAAATCGGGTCACGTGACATTCAATGGACTGCACTGTAGTATCCATTTGCATTGGAGTGCAGAACACGTACTATACCAAATAGTGCTGCACTCACCGGAGTGCAGGACTAGTGCTTTAATTCAATTAAAGTGTTGTATAGTGTTTTAATTCAATCATTTATTATGTGGCCTTTGGGGGGCAGCTCAATAGGAGGGGGTAGTTGTATAAAATAAACAATGCACGTTTGCTTGTACATTTGCTGTGCTCGACTCGCCACCTAGATATACCGCACTCAGTCCTGCGGACCTCGGTGCGGTATATCCAGGGGCTCTTCTCGCACATCGTGCATTATTTGGCCCTGAATGCACTCGCTACCGTGCATCATGTGTATATTTTCTGTGGCCGAAATGCGAACACATTTATGCCGTTCAGATTGACGTGAATATGTCATAAGTATCAAATAAAGTAGATACTAATCAGTAATGTATCATTGATTATTTCATTACTGTCCAGTTCAACAGCTTGCAACAATGCAGGAATATGTTTGAATTATAATTATTACCACAGTTATGTAAGAAACCAATTTGACTTCCGATTATGCGCGAAGTCACATAACATGCCTGTAATGAAGGTCGCAATGGATTGCCAAACAAACAAATACGATTATTTAATTGATGTGAATGCATGACAAGTTTATGACACCAGGGCCCCGTTGCAGAAAGAGATACAATCGATTGTAAGTTGAAATTAATCGTAAGTCAGATCACGTGTTCTAGATGCGCAAATCTGATTGGTTGAAACGCGTAAATTTGCTGACTTACGATCAATCGTAACTTACAATCGATTGTATCTCGTTCTGCAACGGGGCCCTCAAATAACAAATATATGTTTGTAAAATAAGAACCCTATGAATGTTGACCTTTTACCTCATAAAGATAAACACAAACATCGTATCAGTTCATTGGCTCGTCAATAATCATACATGTATATTACCGAATGTTATGGTGACCCGATAACCAGTGAATAGGAATAGGAAGTACGAACGTACGGACGGACGGACAATCCGAAATCATGCATGCATTATTTCGGAAGCACGCAATCACAAATACACATAAGATTTACACATTTATTCCAACATACCTTCCTGAAGAAAAGAAAGTTCGCAAGAGTCCATCCCCATGGTTTAAATTCCCTACAAAAAATAAAACAATCTTCTGTTAATAGTAAATATATAATCCATTGCGGATATAGTATCGAAAATAATATCGCTAATGATATTCGTTTGTCTCGCAATGTTAAACTAGGAATCTAAACGATCATGACGTTTCGTATGCTACTGCAATACTTTGTCAAATGATAATATCGAATGTAGACACTCGGCTTTTATGCTCTACCGTGGCTCCCAACATCACAATCTCGCATGAGCGAGAGGGCACCCTGCCCTGAAATTGATACGTAGATATGAGCGTTGTAGCGAGAAGGTGGCTAGGGGGGTTCTACCGTGGGTTTGGCATCAACCGTTGGGGGCCGGTTGGTCGGGGTAGTGTCGTGGCGACGTATCGTACGCTGTTTCGTTAGGCGGGCCGATCCAGTGTCCCGTTGATTGGTTGTTTGCCCGTGTGCACCGGCCAATCAGCGTGTTCCGTTGTTGACCTATCAGGAACGCAATCGCTCATGCGAGATTGTGATGTTGGGAGCCACGGTAGAGCATAAAAGCCGAGTGTCTACATTCGATATTATCATTTGACAAAGTATTGCAGTAGCATACGAAACGTCATGATAGTTTAGATTCCTAGTTTAACATTGCGAGACAAACGAATATCATTAGCGATATTATTTTCGATAATCTTGTGTTAGTTGACAAGAAAGAACTCTACTAAGTAGGGGAACCCGGAGCAAAATGGAACGCGGGGCAAAGTGAAACACGCCCGGTAAATTTGTGTTTGTGCTGCCATCTATCTAAGTTCATGTGCCAATAACACTGCAACGAGGATGCATCGTTTTTGACCGGAGTTGCGCGAATACGTCATCATGTGTACTTTTTACGGAAAATATCAATTTTTCATACATAAAAAAACGATAATTAATATAAGTATATTATCTGCTAAAATACTGTGTTTATGCCGAATTATCACGAAAGCCATATTAACTTTATACATCGTAGCACCGCTAGTAATCATTGGCCCACGTGAAGTAATGCATGTCTGTAAAATTTCACTTGTTCGGGGCAAAGTGGTTGGGGCATAGTGGAATGCATTTAACGTGAATGATTGTGTCGGTCATGCGATTATTGTGTTACATTTAAGAATTAGAACGAACGAGACCATGAAAATTCAAGTTTTTCACACTGAACACCATTACTACTCCATTCTCCCTTTAAATTAAAACAGGACATTCAAATCTATGGACATATGTGTAAGGTCATATAGTACAACGATTCACAAGGAGGTAAATGGTTTTGACATTGAAGACAACCTCTTTGGGGAAGCGTTTCACTTTGCCCCGTTCCGTGTTTCACTTTGCCCCGGAGGTCCGGGGCAAAATGGATTTTTAATATTTTTTTCAAGTTCATAGCATTTAATAAAACGGATTATTTGAGAAACATTGTTAGTGTCATTTGTTAGTGGTAGTCCTAAGGTAAAAGTATAAACCAAATGTTTTGCTTTACTTTGCTTTGTAATCCTGTTCTGGTTGTTCCAATTTTTTTGGTCCACTTTGCCCCGGGTTCCCCTACAGCACTGATGTTCATTGATCTGAGCTAGACTTGGACAATATGAATGACATTGTTTTAGTATTTGCCTTTCACATTTAGCAGCTTGTAAGGAGGTAGGAGGATGACTCATGCCACGCATGGCACACAATATTAGGCTGTTTTCGCGACCGGCGACGCGGCGATCTACAACGCTAATCTTAGCGGGGGGTCGCACTCAGAGCGAAAATTTCCGCGTATCGTCCAAACCTACGACGGTAGTTGGCCGAAATAGCGTACAGCGACTACGGAGTGGTCTGGTAAGCCCTTACTTCAATGGGTCAGCCAGAGGTCAGTGGGCTCAGGCAATCAGTGCGCTTGTTCACTGCGAAACTGCAAATAGATCGCGACGGTAGCTAGAGTACGGTGACGGTCACAGCTGATTGTAATCCCCCGTAATCGTACTCCCGTCGCCGCGCGGAAAGTCCCTATTTTATAAAAGGTCGCGAGGGGAGAATTCATATGATAATGCGATGGAAACAGCGATTTATTTCTTTAGCTGAAGAACAGCTTGACTGAATCGCTGTATATCAGTGTCACACCAATACAATGGTCGTATGAAATGTTCAATACTGTTCTGGTATTGTATCCGTGTCATACAGAACGATGTTAGCATTTACGATTATGTACATTGTTTTGATAAGTGTCATTCTTACTTCCGTCGGAATTGGCGCATTAGAAGACTTCTATATTATTATTATCGCTCATCGAAATGAAAAACACACAGGCGAATATATCTACCGCGACACGAGTATGGGTGTTCAGTGTCACAGAAACTGTGGTACGTACACAAACCCGACCCTGAACCGGTTTCGTTAGAATATAATGTTCGGTTATTGTGAGCTTCGCTATTAATTAAATTGAGCCCATTCAGCCGGCTGGTGGGTTAGTCTATGTATATATCATGATAATTCACGGTAAATTCCATGTCAAGTTGATCATAATTTGGTTGCTAACTATCAGGAGGCAAGGCAAACTCGTTGGTATGTACCCGCATCATAATGTAATGTCAAATATCGTTTTTCAGAACAAATAATGAAGGAGAAAACTTTAACACGGCAGTTGGCAGTGGTCTAATATGTGCCTTCGCAGTTCTTCCATCGCATTGCATGATGGGATATTTAAATAGTAAGCTACACTTCATCGCCGAACTTTTCTCCTAGTGTTCAATGTGTGCATATAATCTATATGCACCCAGAACTCCTGGGCAGTTCACCCAAATCTAAACGAAGATATTCATTCACGAATATCAACTTTATGCCAGTGCCATATATATATCAAGTAAAATTTAAATTCCAAATGTATTCAAGTAATACAATCGTTTCTTTAAAATTCAAGGATAAAACTCGAGTTTGATTGACAAAATGTACTCTCTGTTTACCTTGCATACACGACGCACGCACATGCAACACATTCCATTGGTTTCCTGTTTTCCGCAGGACAAAATCAAGACCCGATCAAAACCCCTATTCAACTACTTATCATTCATTTCACACAATCTTGATAAGATTATCCCTCTTCTATGTAATATATGAAGTTGATATTCATTAGCAAATTTCGTCGCTTACTTTCGGGTAACGTGCTTAGAAATTCAGGGTACATAGAGATTATACACAAATGTAACGCTGGCAGACATAATCCGGCGGTAAGGCAAGGTGTAAAATAATTATAATTATCCCATCATTCATTGCGTTGTAGATCGGCGACATGACAGCCTTCGTGTTAATTAAAGAAACCATCAGCAATCTCTACATGTATAAGTTTGATTGCGTTAAAAGTCGGTTTCAACCAAGATCGCTGACAAACTGTGATCGTGCGATTTGGTTTGATTATGTATACACATAGTAAAGCGTCACGCAAAATTGGTTCACGTACACCATTCACGCTGAAAAAAACGTAATATACAGATATTGACTGTCTAGAGGGGCAATATAACATTTGAGATCCTCGAGGGAAGTTATATTTGTGTCGAGGGACATTATATTTTTCCGAAGCGCGTAGCGCTGAGGAAAAAAATAGTATTCCGAGACAAAAATATAACTCCCCAAGGGAAATGAAATGTTATATGGTTCCCGAAGGAAAAGTCAATATCTGTTATATTATGATGACCTATATAGATACAAATCAAGATAAATATAAATTTGGTGTTGAAATAAAATTATGGACAAGGGAAAATCATTAGATTAAATCGAAATCCTTCCAGTAGAACAGACGTGTTGTTATCGAAATGCTGCGCAAAATTCTTCTTTATTCGACCTTCCTTTCAAATTTATTTTCGGATCGCGCAATCTCCGTAGAAAGCTTGACAACGCTGCGCGTGCCAGGATGCTAATACGCGAAAAATTGTTCATCTTCACACACCCATTGTGACGTAAATTACGTCATACCAGTCAATATAACGGTGTTATATTGACTGGTATGACGTAATTTACGTCATGTTGGTCAATATAACGCTTCTCATCCTTGTAGCGATGGTCACGTGACAGCATTTTGACCAATCGCACACCAGTATCTTTATAGGTCATAATATAAGCTATTGTGGCGTCGTAAGTTTTAACCTGAATGTTGTTTTCTACAAGTAACATTATAAAACTCGATGTTAATACAAGATTAAGTTAAATTCTTATCCTAGCAGATTAATTACTAAATGACTTACTTAGTATATGTATTAAATGACCAGTCTCTGTCATGAATTGTAATCGGAAACCATTTTTAAACCTTTTCAATCACTGAAATGTCTTACCATGACGTTTTCATGGTGCCCATTAATCCAATGTGCTTGGACCACTTCAGCACGCGTTGTTCAACACTCGAGAAATCTGGTTCCTTTTTCGCGATTTCCTCTTTTATTTGATCCAACATCGGAGGGATGAAGAGAATGGTCGTTGGTCTGACGAGTTTGTTGAATGCAATGAGGTTGATCTGCGAGTTTGATGTAAACATTTGGTAAAGACAAACAATGACTGCATACAGCTAGCGTTGTCATTGAAAGTCAAAGTTCATAAGTTGCACGATTATTGTCTTGTACTAGAAATACTATTTAAGAACTAGACTTAAACGGTCGCTGCGACCGTTTGATTATTCTATCCTCAAACCCCTATTGATTTACATAATGTGTACTTGATGTTTAAAATCAAACGATTACATTTATGTTGGTTAAGCACAATTCAAGTGAATCAGTCAGATTCGCAATGTAGCAGGTCGACTTTCGTTTACCTTGTAAAAATTAATAACTTATGATACATAGATTCAGAAAAGTGGAAATGAGCCAGAGTGTTATACTCCAAGGCAATTGGTATTTTCTTCCATCTTTTGAATTACGTACTACATGTATTGTGAACTTTACCCCTATATACACCTCGAGCATGCCAAGGTTGACATGATGTACCCTACTGTACTTTTTACTTATCACCGCTTGCACAGTTGTTGTTCAATTTTCACAACATTGTGTGACTTTTCCATAAATTGTATTACGAACGTTTTGCAACACAATGTTTACGCATTACATTTTATTTGTGGCATGTTACCATAACATACCAAATATCTTGTTATTCTTTATTTTTGGGAACATTTCTGGTTCTTTATTAATTAACAAATAAACTTTGTGTTTTTTCTAACCTGATTTGATGTTAACGATTAGTAAAACGTTGTTTTATCGTTATATTTGTTTGATGTGTCTGTTAAATACCAAATGGTTGACAAATTATGAAAAAAAGTTTCAAGAAATAATGCTTTGATGTGTATTTGTAAAATTGTCGTGGTTAAAATGTGCAAAATGAGGTTTACCATGAAATCTACAAACATCTTGAAATTTGAGATCTCACTGGGGCTGACTCAGTTAACACGGTATTAATTGAAGAATTTTTTTCACAAAAAAGGACGGTTAATTGTCATCAGTCTGCACTGGAATATTTCTCCTAGGATATCTTTGTCTCTATTATACTTTTAGGATGTTGATTTTTTAAACTGATAGTCTTTGATATAAATGTTACCGGTTTGTATTTCATTTCCGCATTCCTCATGAAGAATGTTGTCCCTGCTGACGTCAGCGGGATCATGATATCGAAGAGTTGGAAGGCAGCATGATGTAATGATAGGTAACTAGTGAATCTTCCTTTGGTGTACCGAATGTTCAGAGCCAACATACACAGTCGGCTAAGCCATGTGAACTGAAATAAATATATAGTTTTGTTTGTAATTATAGAATACTTTTCATGAATATGTATGTGTCATTTGTCCATCTTACACTCTGACTCGTTGTAATTATTTGTTTATTTCAACTAAATATCAAATCGGCACATTTATTAGTAATCAGACAGGATTACGCCATCCTCTCTTTGCCTGTTCAAGATGTATTGTGTTGCGGTTCAATTACAAAATGTGCAACCTATAAGGTTAATAAACAGCATCTCTTACGTTATCATGACTCATCATGCAACCTTTCCACTTTCCAGCCGCGTTTACTGTGTAGTTTATGGAACAGCATTGATTTGGAGTTTGTGCTGCAATGGTCGTATCTAGATCAGTGTCAGAACCCTCATTGCCTAGGTCGAGGAAAGCTGACCACTGAAAAAATACATGAGTAAAAAAGGATGGTTATAAACCAATGGGCCAACAACTAATACAGACTAAAAGAACAAAATAATACAATACATTAAAGGGGTAGTAGTTTTGGAAAGGTTGAGCTTTAGTTACCCAAACCTGCACAATAACTTTATAAACTAATAGTTATAACTGTACCATGCTCGAAAGGTATAAAACAATTACAAACGACTAAGTAAAGAGCCTGTTATCATTTAAAATTACAATTGTATGCTCTTTCAAATTTTGTGTCTATGACAAACCAGAAACTTCCCGTGAATGGGATACCAGCCAAGCTTTGGGTTGATAACTGGTGATTGACGTCACGTTATAGCGCAAATTATACCAATTCTCGATGAGTAGAAGTATTCTCAACTAGTGAATTTGGATGATGCTTTCCCTTTCGGCACATGACAATAAAATATGGGCATTAACTTATCCTCTATACATAATTTAACATATAAATACATGCTGTGTTGTCATACTGCGGGGCTATTCATAATTGTCTAATTTGCGGCTGTTACCATAAACTCCCATAACTTTATCATTGTGCAGTATTATAATACTTACTGAATAATTCAGAGCACCAGTTGCCATTTGTTCTTCTGATGGTTGGTTGTAAAACACGAGATGTTTTGGATATTCATGTGATCCTCGTCTTTTAGCAAATGCCCTGCACTTCTCATCCAACACAATCACTTCGGGTTTGCAGTCATCCACCACTTGCCAAAACTCGTCCGTGCTGCACCATGTTCTTATCCCGACTGCAACACATCTAAATGATGCAACAATAAAGGAAATTGTATAACTGGCCAAGAATGCTTTGGCATCGTTTAGGGAAAGTTCATTTTGGGCTAGATTGATGTTAGTGTGCGTCGAATGACAGAATAAGCACTCTGTAATTAATATTTTCAGTTGGCGCGTAACTCAAGGGGTCGGACTTAACAAAAGCATAGTACATAAAGGAGAATTCCACTGACTGAATTATTTCGAAATTGCCGCCGAGTGCAGTGTTTTGTACATACAATTTGGTTCTGCAAAATGTGTGTCTATAATTATGAAAATATTACTTTTCTAACTAATTCCATCTGTCCATGAGCCATGAAGAGAGTAAAAACATGCACACATCTTTAGAATTCGTATTTCTCGACCGATTTTGCCCAAATTGTTAGTGAAATATGTACTTTTCCTGAAGCAGGGTGTAATTCTACTTTAAAGGGGTTGTTCAGTTTTTAGTAGAGAGGGCGCTGCACAACACAATTTTTGGAGAGGTAATGCAAAACTGAGTGTCGCATTTGAAATAACATGCAATTTTAATGGTAGAATAAACTTTATTTGGTAAAAATCGCTTCAGAAATAGCTAAAATATCAATAAATATATTCGATCGTCATAAATTTGGGTCCAAAATTTATTCGATTATTTAAAAAAAAATAAAAAAATACTTACACTTTTAAAAAAAATGTTCAAAAGCGGTTGTTAAATAGTTGTTGATGATCTCTCTATTTAATCATTATTTCAAGTTTTCAACAAAACGTCACATGCATCATTTTGTATGAAAAGTGGTTGAAACCAATGCCTTTTTAGAGAGCGCCCTCTTGTGTTTTAATGGCTCGTTTTGAATGATAACATGCTTTTTACTTAGTCGTTTATAATTTCGTATACCTTTCGAGCATGGTGGAGTTATAACTATTAGTTTGTAATGTTACTGTGCAGGTTTTGTTTACTAAAGTTCAGCTTTACCAAAACTGTACTACCCTTTTATGAATTTCAAATTGCGAATTTCCAATAGATTCTGGGGCTCACCCCTAGACTCCAAATCATAGTGCATGTCTCTGGACGAGTTACATTGTCCCTCTCTCTTAAAGTCAGGCGCAAGATCTGTTTTACAATCTTATACAACAAAAATTGGAAAACGGATGTTCTTGGACCTCCGCCGACCAACATGACCAAGGGCGTAGAATGTCCCCTCGCGCACTAGACTCGCTTGACAGTCACTTACTAAAAATATTTCAATGACACAAGATTACTCGCACATAGACATACACATCATGGGCGTCGATCATATCCCCCCCCCCAATATTTCAGGTGGGGGTGATGGCCTGAATTATTATCCCCCCCCCCCTCCCCCCCCCCCCCCCCCCAATATTTGGGGTTCACAAATATTATAATAACATTACAATAAAGGAGCATTGCCCCCTCTTTCATGATGTGAAAGTTGATACTATAGTCTTCTTTTAACCGCATTTTGATAGTGCTAAACTGCCCGAATCCAAAATCTTCCGGGGGCTACGCCGCCTGAACCCCTATTAAGGTTATTAGACCCAGTCCTGACCCTGTATGATACAGCGCCGGGAATCGGGCTGTATCCATTGAATAGTTTTATTTAGGATCTCTCTATGCCCACTAAAATTGAGCTAACTATATAACTAACTATACAATAGCTAACTGTATTTCCTATTTATATATATATATAACATCTTTATTTCTGGATATTACAAATCCCAAAGCTTCCGGGGGCCCCGCCCCCTGGACCCCCGATGAGCTTCCCAATGTGAGTATCCCTTGACTTATTCTATTCAGGGTTCTATCATGATGCTTACAATCTATCAGGCTAAAGTTCATCCATACTTGGACAAAGCCCTCATAACATGATGCTTGCAATGCGCACTTAATAATCTTCAAATTTCTAAACAGCTAAATCCAAAAGCTTTTGGGGCCCCTATGCCCCTCCCCCCCCCCCCCCCCTCAGTCATAAAAACCCGGGCACGCTGCTGGGTTGTCACTTCGCTCCCTCGCCAAACATGGTCAAAATGACGCATCACCCCCCCCCCCCCCCCCTCCAATGGCGAGAAGAAATCGACGCCTATGTTACACATACCAAAAAAAACACACGCGTACACGCATACACACGCGCACGTTCACACACATACACAACTAAACTCACACATACACACACATAATATATATCAATATTCATATAGCGCATATTGCAAAGAGCGATCTAAGCGCGTAAACATATTAAATAAAATTAACACAAATTTACAAAACTAAACTAAAAAGGGTATATAAACATAACCAAAATTAACTATCACAAAAAGCTAAATTAAACAAATGAGTTTTTAACCTCTATTTAAAAGTATCGACAAGTGCGGATATTGAGGGGAAGATTGTTCCATAAGAAATAAGCAGCATAAGAAAGTAATCTTTCACCATAGTATTTTGAGCTAATTTATTGTGTGAATTCCAGGAGTGACTGAGTAGACGATCGCAGCGGCAGTGTTCGGGTAGTGTCAGTAGTGGTGGATTATACCTGTTTAAATAAGTAGGTAGGAGCGAGGCCATGATAGGCTTTGACAGTAATGAGAAGGATTTTCTAGATGATACGAAAGTTGATAGGGAGCTAGAGTAGATTGTGTAAGATTGGTGTAATGTGATGTGAGCGGGAAACACACACAACAAGGCGAGTAGCAGTATGTACACATTGCAGTTTTGTGAGGTTCTTATCAGGGAGTCAATAGAGTAGAAGGGAATTACAAGAGTCATGTCGTGATGTAATTAGTGCATGAACTAGGCGAACATGGCAAACTAGACGAACATACAAATACACGCACACACACAGACGAGCGCACCAAAACAAACACACATATATATACACACACACACATAACCACACACACACATATACACACACACACACACACACACACAATCAAACATACATATACACACACACAAATACACACGCACATACACACACAAACAAACAAGCAAACACACATAGACATACATACGCGAAAACATACGCAAATTTACACACACACACACACGCACACATACAACACATACACGAGTAGATACACACTAACACATACACACACATGCACTCACACACACATACAAACACACAAACACACGCACACATACATCACATACACACACACACACATACAGACGCATGCAAGCACGCGTGCATACATATCCACGCACACATATATTTATATTACCCGACCATATATTACCAGACCATACAGGGTGGCCCAAAAAACGGAACGGGGCACTTCCCGAAATAAAGTACCAAACTATTCATGTCCATCAGGTAGGGTGTCTTTTCCAATGAAAAACGATACCAAGAACAGTTATTTTGGTCGTGTAGTTTTTGTTTTAGGACGCTGTGAGTGAGACCATGTCAAGTGCAAATTTTTGTCAATTTTTACCTAGTCAGGGCCAGTAAAACCGCACTCACTGCTCGTAATACCATGCCCATTATCTCGGCACACGGCTGAGTGCACACTGTCAATGGCGCGCTGTGTTGAACGCTGTGAAAGGCGGTGCGTGCGGTTTTACTGGTCCTGACTAGGTAAAAATTGTAAACAAAACGGAACCTGACATGATGACACTCACAGCGCCCTAGAACAAAAACTACTCAACCAAAATGACTGTTCTTGGTATCGTTTTCATTGGAAAAGACACCCTATCCGATGGACATAATAATTGTGTTACTGTATTTTGAAAAGTGCCCCGTTCCGTTTTTTCTGGGCCACCCTGTATTACCCCTGTATTGTATAATCTTCATTGGCTGCCTGTTCATTTACGCATACATTTTAAAATATTGTTGATAATGTTTAAATGTTCTACAGGCAATGCCCCTAGCTATTTAAGAAATTTGATTGTCCCGTATGCACCAACGAGAAAACTCAGATCTGCCACTCAAAATTTGTTTGTTATACCAATAGTGTTTTCAAGATCTTATGGTGAACGGACATTCTCCTTTATTGGACCGTATTTATGGAACGCTCTGCCTAACTGGTTCAAGAACCCTCAATAGACTCATTCAAAGATAATCTAAAAAATCATCTCTTCAAACAACATTATCAGCCATAGCTCAACCACTCTCTACTTCTTTACTTCGTATACTCTAATTTCCTTTTCTAAAGCGCTCACAGGCTTGTTTGCATTAAAGGGCAATGAAACCCAAGCAAAATGTTGCTTTCATAGTTTTGAAGAGATTGAGAAGAATGATCTCTGAAAGTTAGAGCATAATCGGGTAAGAAACAAGAAAACTACGGCTCTTTGAAGATGTCAAATTATTCCTATGGGGAACTGAAATTGGCAACGCACTCTAATAAGTGTGTGGACAACTCCCCATATGTTTTGTACACAAATGTTCCCATTTTTACAGTTTTCTTCATAGTCAAATTTTTCCATTCCCCCAACTCATGATATGTTATGTATAAAAGCATTCTACAAAACATATGTTGAACTCGAATAAAGGGTAAACATAAATTTTGAGAAAATTGAACAAAACTGAAATTTTGTGTACAAAATGTATGGGGAGTTGTCCACAACTTTGCCCTAGTGCGTTGCCAATTTGAGTCACTCGAAGAAATACTTAGCTCTTGTTAAAGAGCCATAGTTTTCTTATTTCTTTACCGATTGTGCTCAAATTTTCAGAGACTATTCATTATATTTAGTGTCTTATAGTGCATACAACAATTTGTCTGGATTTCATTGTCCTTTAAGCGCTATATAAATTCGTCATAGTATTAGTATTATATTTATACACTCAAACAGATATGCGCAAACACAAACAAACACATACACGCATACATTAATCAAAGCACACCCAAACAACCATACACAGGAAAAGACACACACATATTCATATGCTGACACAAACATATACACACATGCACTCATACACACACACGTACACACACATACAGACATGCACACCCGCACATACGCAAATGGACACACAGACATGCATAATTTCTTGTTATACTTTATAGCACGTTCATAATTTAATCTTTACCCGAGCATGTGCGGCTTTGATGAAAGTCTAGCAACTGCCGTTTGAAGCAATTTTTTTCAAAATTAAACCCATAATTACGTATTTCCGGTTAGATTTTCTTAAAAATACGACTACGTTCGATTTTGTTATTTTCGACAACAATAAAACTTCATTCTTCATCTTTTAGTACACGAATTATTACAAAATTGACGGGGTTAGATTCTCGTAATATTTGTTTAGCCACACAATCTCTGAGTTTTCGTTTCGCCACCGCGACGAAGCACGTGTTATCCTATGAGAGACCGACTTTTCCAGAAGATGGGATTTTATAGCGCATGGTTGATTGATTGAACCGATGCGTAAGGCGTGCGTGCTTCGGATGTACTGTAGTCGATATAATTATTAAGCATTATTATTGCGTTTGTAAAATATTATGATGTCCGATTCCCACGCTCTATATAGTTTACCGCGTTTTGCGCATTCCAGGAAATGGGTTTGTACAACCGTCTTGCATTGTATAATGAAGCTCAGTTGCGAGTCATGTGTGTTCGATCGTGTACCTGATAGTATATAAAACTTATGATGGGCCTAATTCTTATCAAAATACACATTTACTAAAGATTCTACATCTAAGACTTGGAATAGTTTACCTTCGGAGTTAATTAATTTGAGTCTGATCCATAGGCGTACCCAGGGGTGGGGATTGGGGGGGGGGGGGGGTGAGGGGTTCAACACCCCCCTCCCCTTTTTGACCAAATAATTACTGTTTACACTCTAAATTACAAGGATTTAAAATTAAATATATTATATTTACTTTTAAATCTTTCTTCGGCTGTGGTTAGGGACCAGCCGATCATGATTTAAAATAAATCTTTTGATGGATTTAAAAAATATAAATCCAGATAGATTAAAAATGAAGCCCTTTTGGATTTGTTTTATGTTAATCTTATTAGGCCCCAGGCGAGTTCATGGCATCCTAATGAATTATTCATAATCGGTGATGCATGCCACAATTTTCAGTTTTTAGTTTACTGTGCATGATACATTTACTAATAAAGCGCTACTCACAATTATCATGGCAAAAGAAAATAGAAGACTAAGAGAGGATTCGAACCCGTGACACCGAGCGTGGAGGTCCACAGCGTGACCACTACGCTACGTAAATCGATGATGGAAAGAGTGGTCTCATTGTAATCATATCCTTAACTCTAACCAAAACCGTAATCCTAGTTATGAATATTCATGAGTATAAAACTAAGAAAACTGAGATTCAGAATACCGCAGTAGGTCACGTGTGAAATATCTTTGTTCTCATTCGTCAAATCTCCGATAACCTGGCGTTATTTTCCAATCCTTTGATGGATTGAAAATCACACCTTGGCCTTCGATTAACAATTGCTTTCGCGCGACTTTTTAAGTCTCCATAGATTTACAAATAATGTAAGTGAATTTATATTTGTTTTAATCCAAGCTACGATTTAGATTTTAAATCCCTGTAATTTAGAGTGTGGGGGGTTTGAACCACTTCTTTACAATTTGTAGCTGGTCTCGAGACCACATTTAAGCCCTCGAAAATTGGAAATGTACTTGGTCTCCGGCTTCAAAAAATGTATACGGGCCACTCTCCCCCCCCCCCCCCCCCTACTTACATAAATTTGTCAGACGACATTCCCCCCCCCCCCCCCCCCAACCCTGAAAAAATCCTGGGTACGCCACTGGTCTGACCACCATCATTCAGGTTTGTGTCATTTCAAGTTTCGATTACACACAAATTAATTCAATCCGAAGGAGAACTATTCCAAGGCTTCGATGGTTACTCTTGACCAAATTGAATACACAAGATATGACGTCGTACAAATCTTCTTTTTTTTATTTTTTTTTATTTGAACTTCATTTACCGAAAGAGCATACAAAATAATGTCCAAATACCCAAAATCAATTACATATGTTAAGAATTGGCTGAGATATGCCTAACCTCATGATTGTTTTTGTCAATGGGAAATCATTGCTTCCAACGCACCCTTTCGGCAAAACAGGGGGGGGGGGGGGCTTTGGACGAATGGTCGCGTTCCAGTCAACGCGACGCGACGCGAAGCCCCCAACGCACCCTTTCGCAAAACCGGGGGGGGGGGGGGGCTTTGGACGAATGGTCGCATTCCAGTCAACTCGACGCGACGCGACGCTACCCACCATTTCGGCATAAGCCGACCAGGGGCGTAGACAACGGGGGGGGGGGGGATGCACAAGGTGAGGGGTACAATCATCCCCCCCCCCCCCAGGTTTTAGGGAAGGATATCTTTTTGTGTGTGTATCTGTAAACGTGTGGGAAAGAAAACAATTAATTGTATGAGCTAAGACTTGTATTCTCACGTTCAAAAAGTAATTTATACATCCACTTTAAATTTTCGCTGCGCGCTTCGCGCGCAAACAGATTAGTTTGTTGTGTAACTTGCGTATGGTCTGTGGTGAGTATCTTTTTCTGTATCGGGCCACGTAGTTCCAGTGTAGGCTGGCTGCTTGTGTGACGTGCACAAAAATTGCAACATTTATATAAATGCAAAATCTTCTCCGTGGAGGGGGATACCCCCTCCCAAACCCTACCTATTTGGCTCTGCCTCAGCCCTCGGTAGCTTCGCCCCCTCGGGACTCATTCTTGGCTATAGGCTATATGTTGTTGGATCATACATAATGTGCATATGGTTTATGTTGGAACTGTGTATGACACTAAATACAATATTTGTGTGTGTGTTAGTGTACATATTTCTTAGTGTGTAAATTATTTGTTTTCTTCGTGAAATATATTTCAAATTTTAAATCATAACACGCTTTCCCAGATACAGTCAATGTTAAGCCCGAATTTCCTATCTAGGTAAGCACCAGATTGCATCATTTCAAGTCTAAAAATGCAAAGCTCCCTACCGCGGGAGGGGGGGGACACCCCCTCCCACACCCTTCTCCCGCTCAGTCACTCGCTCCCTCGCAATGTCTCACTCTCACATCTGGCTGAAAGTTGACGCGCGATTACATATTATAGCAAAATCAATCAGTCCTGTACGGATTAACAATATACCTTCATAATCAAAGCAAATTCACAACAAATCGACCAGTATTCAAGCATATTAAACAGTCAGGAACATTTTCGCAAAACTGCTATCGGCCAAAATAGCCCTAAAGCACTATTTCGTGATTATAACGTGATACGCAGTAATGCGTCATGTTCGGCTCCAGTTGTTGTAGGTAAGCACCAGATTGCATAATTTCAAGTCTAAAAATGCAAAAGCTCCCTACCGCGGGAGGGGGGGACACCCCCCTCCCACACCCTTCTCCCGCTCAGTCACTTCGCTCCCTCGCAATGTCTCACTCTCACATCTGGCTGAAAGTTGACGCGCGATTACATATTATAGCAAAATCAATCAGTCCTGTACGGATTAACAATATACCTTCATAATCAAAGCAAATTCACAAAACATCGACCAGTATTCAAGCATATTAAACAGTCAGGAACATTTTCGCAAAACTGCTATCGGCCAAAATAGCCTAAAGCACTATTTCGTGATTATAACGTGATACGCAGTAATGCGTCATGTTCGGCTCCAGTTGTTGTGGCAATGGGGAAATTTGTGCAACGGCTACATTCAATTTAATTACATTTATTTTAGCCCACTGTTCAGGAAAGATCATCGAAATAGTAAATGTGTAGCATCCTATCTTTGATAATCGAACTAAAGGTGTGTAGTTTTTTCTAAATCGAACTAAAGGTGTGTAGTTTTTCTAAATGATCTGGCATGAACATTTTAAGACAGTTCTTACACCCCCGGTGTAAGAACCTGTCTACGCACTGCTACAGACGCTCCCTCGCCAAGGATCCTCGAGATCACGGATCCCACCGCGAGTTTATGGGAATGAAATTTAAACAGGCGGCAATTTGTGAATGTAATACTTACCCAGCCATAATTGTTCCCATGTAAGACATCACCCATTTCCGTTGAGGTACGTCCACATATTCCGACTGTGTGATGTTTCTGTAATTTAAGCTAAAGAAAAAAAATGATTAGGGACTTAAAGATAATACGGGAGTATTGATCCTTTCTGAAAATCTAGTAGTGTGGTTCTTTCAGGGTTTAAATCCGGATTACATATTATAGCAAAATCAATCAGTCCTGTACGGATTAACAATATACCTTCATAATCAAAGCAAATTCACAAAAAATCGACCAGTATTCAAGCATATTAAACAGTCAGGAACATTTTCGCAAAACTGCTATCGGCCAAAATAGCCCTAAAGCACTATTTCGTGATTATAACGTGATACGCAGTAATGCGTCATGTTCGGCTCCAGTTGTTGTGGCAATGGGGAAATTTGTGCAACGGCTACATTCAATTTAATTACATTTATTTTAGCCCACTGTTCAGGAAAGATCATCGAAATAGTAAATGTGTAGCATCCTATCTTTGATAATCGAACTAAAGGTGTGTAGTTTTTTCTAAATGATCTGGCATGAACATTTTAAGAAAATCTTGCTGGATTACGCGGGTTCGTTTTTTTTCTTCAAATAAACGGTTGATTCGTGCATAGACTTACGCGACAGCTGTTTGATGCCGTACGAACGGTTCTAGGACTACTATCCCCTGGACAACCACCCCCCGGACGATTACCCCCCCCCCCCCCGGACAACTACCCCCCTAGGATAATTACCCCCCGGACAACTACACTCCCGGACAATTACCCGCCTAGGACAATTACCCCCCAAGACAATTACCCCCAAGACAACTACCCCCCAAGACAATTACCCCCCGAGACAATTACCCCCCAAGACAATTACCCCCCAAGACAACTACCCCCCAAGACAACTACCCCACGGACAATTACCCACCGGACAACTACCTCCCGGACAACTACCCCCCGGACAACTACCCCGGACAATAACCCCCCGGACAACTGCCCCCCGTACAACTACCCCCCGGACAATTATCCCCCGGACAACTACCCCCCAGACAACTACCCCCCCCCCCCGGACACAAACCCCCGGACATCTACCCCCCGGACAATTACCCCCCAGACAACTACCCCCCGGAATATTAACCCCCGGACAACTACCCCATGGATAATTACCGTCGCTGATTTAGACCACTGTTTTAGTTTTGTAAGCAGGGAGTTGGGTCGTTAAATGTCAAATGGGCCGATCGCTGCCCGAGACCGAGAACGATACAAAGTGGACCTTTCTGAATGTGGGGGGGGGGGGGGGGGGGGGGGGGGGGGGGGGGGGGTGTACGCACCCCCATGCTACGGGACTGCCAATACACGAATATACTGCAGACATCGTACGATATCGCAATCCGAAATGTAGTAAAAAGATTGTGCGGCATCCAGTGCATGTGTGACCTAGGCGTATCACATGTTCTATATGTTTTTCGGTCAATTTCGAAAGCTTTTCATTCGTTTCAATAAGCGTGTCATTCAATTTCACGAAATTGAGCCCGGAAATTGAGCTGAAGGCTTGTAATTTTGGTTCAAAATTGTATTATGTTCATACGATTTAGCTTTTCGATCAAGTGATTTACCACTTTTAGCATTCAACTAAAAAGAACACGCTATTTGCATTTATTGTGTTTGCAAAATCAAATAGATATTATCATGTTCGATTCCCAGTTTCCCACGACCTACTTAACGGTAACCGCAACCGCGCGTTCGCGCGATTACTAGGAATGAGTTATATTTATCCGCCATGTGGCATAATGTATGTTTTTATTGAATAAAGCTCAGTTGCAAGACTCTCAGAATGATGTAGACGTGAGTTTTATTTCTCTCCTGATCGACATTATAACAGTAAAAGTAGGCTATTCAATAGCCCGGAGGGCGATATTACGTAATCACGAATTTACTCGAAATCGAAATACGTTTTGAAATCGAATGCAAAACAAAATGTTTCCGAATAATCAATATATGAATCATAATGCTAAAAAAACGATTTTGAACTGCTAATACAACTGCGGTAACAACATTGGCAAAATTGAATGCACACAATGCACCCGGGGGACGGGAAGGGGGGGACATGCCTCCCCACCCCCCCCCCCCCACCCCCCCCCCCCTCCTATAGGTACAGGTGATTGTCTCTCCCACTTTTTAAAGGTATAGGCCAGTTTTGGAAACGCCCCCCTCTTAAAAAATGAAATGGAAGTTCTTATTACCAATCATGTGAAAGAATATGTTTTTACTAATACGGGATGATACAAATTTTGCCTGGAAACCGCGTACTAATTGTTATATTTGGTAAATTATCAAATCGTTCCGCTGCGGATAGATATCGCCAAAGCGGAATCGCGCATACGCTACTTGCATTATTGACCAGGTGCGTTCGCTATACGGTCTTGTCCCCAGCTTGTCGATACTCCACTCCAGCGCTAGCGGCGCGGACAGGTGCGAACGGGCTGTGGATTTATACATTTCACGGGCGGGCCGATATTTCTGCATTTAACCCATCGTTAGGTTCGGATTTTACCACACAAGCCCTTTTTAGATACTTATTCAACAATATAAATTACCTGACTTAGTAAATACAGTCAACCCTACATGAACTGCCATGTAATATGTTTGGATATTACATGGCAATTCAGATGATACAACAGCTATTAACTTTGCTGTCCGGGAAAATCATGGAATGTTCCCCTCGGAATTTTAAATGCCTATTTTGTGAAGAAAATTTAGTCAATCGCATTTAAAATCCCTTGGGAGTGGAAAAATTCCGTGCTTTTCCCTCCAACACCAGTTAACAACTTTATACTATGATATGCACCAAATAGCTCCACTACCTCGCAGTTGTGCCCCCCCCCCCCCCCCCCCCATCCGTTCACCCTCGCTACGCGACTGGAAGATGACTTGGGGTAATTGTCTTGGGGGTAATTGTCCGGGGGGTAGTTGTCCGGGGGTAGTTGTCTGGTGGTAATTGTCTGGGGGTAGTTGTCCGGGGGGTAATTGTCCGGGGGGTAGTTGTCCGGGGGGTAGTTGTCCGGGGGGTAATTGTCCGGGGGGTAGTTGTCTTGGGGGGTAGTTGTCTTGGGGGGTAATTGTCTTGGGGGGTAATTGTCTTGGGGGTAATTGTCTCGGGGGGTAATTGTCTTGGGGGGTAGTTGTCTTGGGGGTAATTGTCTTGGGGGGTAATTGTCCTAGGGGGGTAATTGTCTCGGGGGGGTAATTGTCTTTGGGGTAGTTGTCTTGGGGGGTAATTGTCTTGGGGGGTAATTGTCCTAGGGGGGTAATTGTCCGGGTGGTAGTTGTCCGGGGGTAATTGTCCTAGGGGGGTAGTTGTCCGGGGGGTAATCGTCCGGGGGGTAGTTGTCCGGGGGGTAATCGTCCGGGGGGTGGTTGTCCAGGGGGTAGTAGTCCGGACACGCGTACGAACTGGTACGGTGCGAAATAACGAGAGAAAATGAGAGATCGTGTGAGAGAGGCGTATGGGCTGTACAATATTCTATTTGTTTTCGATCACCGATATGCGCCATCTAGCGACATTGATTATACAATAGTGGGATACCGCTATTTTCACGATATAGTGGAAAAGCGAAAGTAGTCCTGACTGTTAAATAAATATATCCCAAGTAGTTTAAACTTTTGGAGCGTTCAAAATTGCCCTTAGAATAGTGCATTTATCTTACGTGAAAAACTTTACATAATTTAAAGTTTTGATCATCTCTATCCACCCTGGATACAATTTTTTTGAAAATGAATGTCCTATATTTTAGGATCGTCCCACCAAGACGGATCAAAAATATAAACCCCTCACAAAAAGTCCTGCAATTTATGTGTGAGCGTTGGTATTTGTTTTGTTATTAAATGATTCTAGTCGAATTGATATAATTGACATGCATGTTTAATCCTCTTTACATCCATGGCTCATTTGTAATCATTATGTAATAATTGAATGTGCAATAGACCTGAATTTGGAGCCGTTCATAGCAAACATGTCGCAAAATACAAGGTTATTGTCAATGTGAATTCTTCAGTCGTTTGAAGGTTCACATGTTTTTGAATAGTCACACAATAAAATGCATTTTGCAACATTTCAATCTTGACTTGGCCCCATACGCAATGCAAATTCAATAATTACATTAACAAATCGGGTATCAATGTAAAAAGGAATATATAGGCTTTTCAATGATACCAAATGTATGTAAGATAATATAGGGAAAAGACTCATATGGACGCTCAAACTTACATAGCGGAACCTTTTGTGAGGGGTTTATATACAATCGCCCATGACCCATACCTGCAAAAGGGCCTTGGCGACTTTCCTGCAGTCATCCCAGTATTCTTGATACGTCCACTATTCCACTCCTTGTCGTCGATCGAGTTCTTGACGGCCAGTGCAACCCTTGGTCGGGTACTTATCCTTGATCCTCTGGAATCTTCTGGGGATCGTGATCGGTGGATATTTTGTTCCTTTCTTGCCCTGATTCTAACGCGTTGGTCTGTTTTACTCGCCCATGATGGAGCGATTCGTCGAAAGGATCCTCTTGACCTGAATAATGTAAGTAACGCGTGATGACTAGAAAGTATATCTCAACTTCTGACATGTTTATTTCCTTTATAATCAGAATCTTTGTGAAATAAACTTATAATCATCGACACCTTTCACAGGTATGCATGATCAAGTATAGGAAAGTTAGATATAATGTGGCCATTTAATATTCCCATTGCAATTACAGAAATACATGTTAAATGTCAGGTAGCAGGTAAGATGGGGGTTAATTAGTTATTGCTAGTCAATATGTCAATTAGAAAAATGTGTTATGGAATCGACAATCTTACCTTGCATCAGTTCATGATCTGTGTTGCCTGTAAAGTAAAATAAAAGCGATATGATTTAATCAATAGGATGATAAAAGGGAACACAATCTCATGACATTTATGATAAATGGGGATTATGTATATCACAATTCTCTTTCACATTATAAAATGATCAATACAAAGAAAAAATAAACAAGCCCAATTTTCACAGCCCTACTACGAAGGTTCATGCGTGGGAAGCATGTGGCCTAAACCCCAATTATTTGACAAAAGTAATACAACAGAATAGGGTAAATCCCTACAAATGTAAAAAAAAAGTACCGGGTACCCCCATTAATTCGTGTGCCTTCTCGGCCCACAACCGCACTTCATTATTGTATAATTATGTTTTAAACTACAAGTAATATTTTTATAGATTAATTTTCATATAACGCAAGTTGAATTGCAATGTATAAACGGCTCACCATTTTGATGACGTAAGAACAAGAAGTATATCACGACGTAAGAAAGTGCACTGAGGAGCAGACCCACAACGATTCCGCCAATCCATTTTGAAGTGGTCGAATCTACATAGATTTAAGCAGAGAACACATCAGTTATGACAATGAATATTGATTTAGATCTAGTGTTGTCTAATCATAGTCGTCATTAGAATGTTAGGCTTGGATCATCATGGTTTTAGCTCAAATCCAAACTTTTATCTTGAGCAGATGTGTAGAGAATGAATTAATATGTTTTATTTATTTAGAATGCATACATGTGATATTATCAACAACATTGAAACATAACTTGTTATGAAGTGTGAGTATAAACCAAAAAAAGGGGGGGCGCGATTCATCGAATAATAATTCAAACATCCTAGATATTTTAATAGTTATATTTGTATATGTTAAAGGGATCTAATAACTTTGTTGACAAGTGAACAAATTATGCGTGGTTATTAAAATGTGTTTTGGCGTGATTTTATTTGTCCAGAAAGTAATGTGTGAACATTTTAAGTGCACTTACTTTGTACACGACTTTAAAGGTCCCGTAGATAATTTTGTATCTGAACCTTTAATCGTAAATTATTTTTGAACAAAATGGAAATTTGAAAAACCGAAACATGTCCCATGCATTTATTGTTAATACGAAAAAACAATGTATGCGTGAACCGCTATAATTTCAATTGGATTTTGAGTATTTGGACAATGTTAATAAGTCGCTAACCCTAACCCTAACAATAAGGTAGTACATAGATGATACATCATTACCATGATAACCAACATAACTTCACTCATCGATGAACATGACGCCATGTCAACATTGCCCCCGTCAGAGTTTAGAGTTCAGATGGTCCGTGAGAATGGATGCATAAATTATTATTGAACTTTAACTCATTCAATGTCTGATATCGACTAAACACTCCATCCAGTAGCAAGGTTAATAATGGTTAAGATTAGGGCATTCTACCACTTTTAAACTAACTAGCCTCCTACATTCCCCTTCCTCACCAACCCACCTGATTCTGTAACTGTTCCGAAGCCTTACATGGATCTAGTGATTTAATTGACATGAATGTGCAAACAATGATGAATTGTTGATACCTTGTGTATTGTTTTTTATCCGATATATCCGAAATGTGGGTATTTATTAATCGAATCATGTATTTTGGAGATGGAAATCTATCAACTAGCAGTCCACGAATTTGAAATTAGGTAAGTTCAAACCCATATATATTATCATTTGTTCATTTTTGGGGATTTTGTATCATAGTACCAGTGACATTCATGGATTTTTAATGCGAGTGTGTCAGGCGCCGTGCGCAGCACGGCGTCGGGTTAGGTTACGACTTGTGCTGAGTTCCTCGTTTTTAAATTGATTGTTTTACCCTTTGGGGGATATTTGCAATGTACGTTTGAAAATATTGATTAATGCCTTGAAATGTAGAGTGAGTTATGAAAAAAGACAACGCCCAACAACATTTATGAAGAATCATTCATAAAAAAATACATGCTATATTTGCAAAAGAAAACAAAAATTTTATTGTTTAACACCCTGTATATTACGTAGTACTTTGTCGCACAAAAATCGTGTTGAAAGTTGTAAAATGTTGCCCAAATAGTCATGATAAGTTTGCCCTTTTATCCGAATAACAAGTACATTTGCCCGATGTTGGCAATTTTCAAAACTCCCATCATGGTAGGCTGCGCCACATCATAAAACACTATCGCATAAATATGACTATACGCCTATGCCACACCCTACCATCTCTCTTCTATTAATAAGATCGCAAGTAGGATGTTGAACACCCGAATTTGGATCGTGCGATGACCTGCGATTATTGCGATTAGAAGGAAACACGCAATGCATGCGTTCAGACCTCTTGACCGGTTTTTAATTGTAATATCAATACCCAAATCCAGGTCTTAATATCTAACACAAAAAATTAGGATTCAACCCATATGGCAATAAATTGGAATTAGGCCGCATTTATTGTGAACATTGCATACCGTCGTGAGATTTCATTGTTTTCTAAATGATCCGCCAAAGATAACTTATATTGTTTATTCAAAGCCCATCTCAGGCCTTGGCAGCCTTTAGTGTGACAAACGCATAAGCTCATCAAAATATAATCCTAGACATAAAAGTAATTAGTGTCATACGCACATACAGATTTGTTTTGTTTTGTTCAGTATTACCCCCATTCCCATAGGGAGAGGAAAAAGGGGAATTTGAGAGGGGGATAACAGTCCATTGTAGAAATAAGATCCATACTATTATTCTGGGCCGGGGATAATTGCCAAATAGAATACCTCGAGTGATCAGAAACTCGTTTTGAGAAATTGATAATTCCCTTTATTTGGAACATCCCAACTGTTTACTTGGACTCGGGTATTATACATGAACACATCCACAAAATGAAGAAGATGCTGGGGGCTTTGTGAGAAGAAGAAATGTATATCTGAGTTTATGGATAATGTACACAAACAATGAAACATAACCATGCTATTAAAGAGAACATCGTAATTTTTCTTTTAAATCAAAATACCCGACTGAACCGCAGTAGAAGATGAGAGCAGGATTGGGACGACGGTGAACTGTCTCATGTAGCCACCACCGTTCACGACAGCAGTACACGTGAAATTCCCCCCTTCTGGAATGCCGTCTACCTTCTCTCTGATTGTCGCAGTCATATTACCAAAATTGTCGTGTCTCGTCGACGTACTGCTAAGAACACCAGAAGTTGCGTTGTTGGTTGACCAGGTGATAGCAATATTCCCCTTAGCTCCAATGATGAAACACTTAAGGCTGATGTGTTCTTGAGAAGCAGGCACCTCCATATTGCAGTATCCGTTTTCTTCGTTTTCGGAAATATCTTTACATTGGTCAATGTAAACGGTGGGCACATCTGTATTAGTAGGAGCAACTGACAATGACAAAAGTACTGTACTGACTGGAGTAATCGCCGCAGCCGCGTAAAGGCCGCATGCCGACTTTGAGCAATGAAATGAATACAAAAAACAAGTGGGAGAAAAGTGCGCTAGGGAAACTGGCGACAATAAAACAATAAAACTGCCACTAGCAATGCAAGCTACGAGTCGAGTATTGCTGCATACCATTGAAGTGGTACTGAATTGAACTCGAATACTCGATCAAAATAACCGAACTCTACCGTACCCCTATACTGTACTGTACTACAGATGTAACTTGTATTAATGGGTTCCATTCATTTGATACAGATGAGAAATGTGTACACAAACAGCATCTTCCATATGCACTTAGTGAATCATAATGTGTGTTCCCTCGTTCATTACATCAACAATACTGTGACTATTGAACTTGGAACTAACTAGTGATGAGAATGAACTCGGAAAGTACATATAAATTGACACGAACCAGGAACAAACTGTACATAAACTCGGAACTCGACTAGTGAGGAGAACAGTTTACAGGAACTTGAGTCCTTGTGGCAATCCTTAGGCACTATAGTCGATGGGATTTCTTCTTTTGTCAGCATACATTATGCAATTTTTACTCTTTTTCCGGAAGAAAATAAGTAAAATTAAAGTCATACCTGTAAAGTGTCCAAATCCACGAAAATTACTTGGAGCTTCCTCGTTTCTCTTCTACCGTGTTGTTTAGCTTATGGTAAGAGAAGAATAAAATAGGGTTTGATTTTTTCAAATGTCCCTTTAGTATGAAGATAATTATCATTGAATATCATTATTCCAAAAGCGTTAATCAACGCAATTGAAAAAAAATACAATTGTTGTAGCTAGACGCGTCCGCATTGCAGCACGCGTGGGAACATTCCGGAGATTAAACTTTGAACCCAGCGAGCACAAATTCCATGAATTCTGTACTACGTCTGTAACTTAATCATACACGGGTGCGAATATCTCAAACGGCTGAGTATTACTGTGACAAATGTATGGCAGACCATCAGTATTCGGTGATAAAATATGAACTCAATATTTGTTTTTTTCACTAGGTAAACAGTGTTCGTTTTCTTTCAAACTTTCACAAATCTTTAAATTGTATTTTTCAATGATATTGATATAGGATTGAAGTCTCAAATGTCATTTTGTGCAATATCTGACACTTTACAGGTATCACTTTAATTAACTAACTGTACATAATTAACTAACTCGGATTAAAACATGGACAAAGCAACACTAGCTCCGAACTTACTGAACTGTAAACGTATAACTGGGTCTCAACTGTATTGTGAGGTATACTTAATTGTAAGTCAGAACAATTGCGCGTTTCAACCAATCAGATTTGCGCATTTAAATCTTACGATCTGACTTACAATTACTTATAACTTACAATTGGTTGCTTCTCTTTCAGCAAACGGGACCCATGATGTTACTTCACTGAACACGCTTATCTAACCGACGATGTGGTCACTTTGAAACAATACCTGATTGAGCTGGGGTAGATGGCGCGATTGTTGACAACACGAAATGGTTGCAAGCTGCCTGGTCAATCGTAGAACTACCATCGGTTGAACAGCATCTCACTTCGGACTTTGGATCCACCCAAAAAGCAGCAAACATGTTAATTCCATCATGTTGCACAGGTTGGAGGTAGGGCATTGCAACGTTGTTCTGAAGACAGATTAGATTACCACGATCGTCATTTCCAAGTGTTGCATTACAATACACTGTTGTCCAGTATTCACCGGGAGGATATGGCGTCTGAGCTTCACATTCCGCCCTCCCTGGTTGGAAAGTTACTTGAAGGTAAGTCTCGTAAACCGATTGTCTTACTTGTGGTGACTTATAGTTCTCCCAAATGGTAGCTATATAAGTTCCTTCGTCAACTACGTGTAAGTTGGAAATATTCACACTCATGGTAAAATTTCCTTCTGATTGACTATGGCGGGCACTGAACCGATCATATTGCCCGGCTGTCAGACCTTCTGCATATATTATATTACTAGCGAAGAATGGTTGACTATTGCCTGCAATTGAAATGAAAAATCTATAGTCTTCCCCCTGCTGTATCAATCGATGATGGAATGTAAGTGTCACGTTTGTTCCTAGGGGAGATGCAACCGATGAGATACCATGGACAGGACATGTGACCAGGTAAACGAATATCAAGGTATGCAGTAGTGACCCCATGTCGTACCTGTATGTGAGAGGGAACAATGTCAAAATATATATAAAACAACATTGTCGATGGCGATACATCACTAACATGTAATTACTACCTCTTTTCCTGTCATATGTCAATCCATGTTGTAATTGTTTTAATACAAATTGTATAATTTCAAGATTTAAACGTCGATATCATTCCACTAACTATTTGTTCAAGTTCTACACTTCTCAAGCTAGCTTTTTAAAGTACATTATACATATTTTATTTCATGACCCCGTTCGAGAAATATGTATTTACCCCATAAATTGGTTAAACCTATTCAGAGACGCACACATTCCCGAGTTTACCCTTACGACATACAATACATGAATGCTCAATACTGCATTCCTTCGAGTCAGGTATGTGTGGATTATGTTGAAGTCACGCTCTTCACAGTATCAGTTCTTCTATACCGTTAACACGCTTTAAATAAGAAAATTGTGATATTTCCATCTCCCTCATCCCTTTAATTGTGTTTTGTCTCCACATGTTTGTTTAAGTCAATTTTATACCCTTTGTAATTCATATAGTTTCTGATCCAGCAATCTTTGGCAGGGATTTGTGAAAGCACCACCGTGAATAGGGAATTTGGGATAAGATAGAGCACTGGTCTGGCAGTCCGAATATCTCGTGTTCGATTTCCGGCAAAGACCTTTTTGTTTTTGCTTACTTTTTATTGATGATATAATTATGATACAAAATAATAAGCAGTAAATCATGCTCTTTGATACCAATGCGAGAATTTATATATTCTACCAAACAAATTTTTGGGGCGCGTTGTTTACCAGATACAAACACTAAAAACGCTGGCTATTTATGGTTCCTTAGTTGATATTTATTTTAATAAAACATTACAACACAATTATAAAATGACATGATCACATGACATGATCATTAAATTAACCAATTCTTTTACACAAACAAAATATAATCGTTTATACAAATGCAATTAAATAAAAACTGTCTAATTCTATTCATGGTGGTAACGAACTTAGTAAGACATAAGATAAGTTTTAAAAATGAGGTATAGGAAAACCATTAAGAAATCCCAACATTACAAAACAAATTTCCATTTTCAAAAATGTACTTCCTCTTTGTTTTTTAAGGAGACGTGCAGATATGTATATCTATTCATGTTATTATAACTATCCCCGTGTTCACACACACAAATTTCATCGTATAGCTAATCAGCAGCTGACTAAAGAATCAGCTCCTGAATAGCAATACGACGGAAATTGTCGGAAATTGTGTGCCTGAACGATCACTCAACCTAACGACGTATAGAGAATCATGATTAACGAAACGGGGGTTTGACCATCGTTTCGTACGAGAGCTGAATAAAGAATCACGTTCGTTGTGTGTGAACATCCGATGACTCGCTAATCATGATTAACAGGGCGTGGCTCAACGTGACCGCGCGCAAAAGGAGACCTGACTTCTCATTTCAGAAGACAGATACAAGACAGCACACTGCGCAGTAGATCTACACGTCGTTTCGTTGAGTGATCGTTTAGACACACAATTTCCGACAATTTCCGTCGTATAGCTAATCAGGAGCTGATTCTTTAGTCAGCTGCTGATTTGCTATACGATGGAATGTTTGTGTGTGAACACGGGGTATGTCCACACCTCAGATTAGTTAAACCTGAAAACTTATCACTTAAGGCTGGCTTAAAGTCATGAACAGGCCTACCAGAATACGAAAGTTTAGTCCGGACTAAAGTTATCAACTTAGTCGGGGCTTAGTCGACACTGTAAGACTGTCTTAGTTAACACTTTAGTAGAATACCGGCCGGCAAAGGCTTTATCATGTTTATGTCGAGCATCAAAAGGCCGCAGCAGCTGCCAGATGGATTTAATTGTATCACCTCGTATTTGCAGAAACAAAAATGAGCAACATTCACGGCAACGCTCACGTTTTCAAGATACTTCCTTGTATGACAACCAGCGTGATATTCCACGGGACCGATTTTGTGTTCGGTGTAAACCAATCTGGCGCACACTGTTTAACGCAATACAATATAAACATTGCATGGTTTTATTTTTACCACACAAGTCTGTACTATAATAGGAGGGGAGCATTATGGTTCACGTGATTTGGTCGTGGAAAATCCCTCACAGTGCACGGTTGGCTGAACCCACTGTGAAATGTAAACATAAGTCCACTTATATTTATGTTGCTTGTCTGCACGCACGCTAAATTGTTTACGATACCTCGATTGCTGGTGACGAAATGTGATAAAATGCATGCGGTTTAGTCCTTATTATACGGGGGAGGCATTGGGGCACGTGCCCCTCCCAACTATTTGACAGAACAATGTATAACTTAAAGCCCAAAAGCAGTATTATGAATGTCACGGAAATCAACTATATTTTGTCAAATGAATTGATTAACACTGTTGACATAGTATACAAGAGGGTACAATCTGAACCATAATATCGTTACATGCATAAATATGAGGAAAGCTCCAGGCGCGTCGCTAATTGATTGGGCCAACATTGAACAGCATTATCCGTTCATCTTCGTCGGCGGGATTTCCTGTAGCTACCCACTCGAGTTTGCGTGCGACGTAGTTTGCACATTATGCGCATGCGCACCCGATGTTTGCGGATGAATTGAGTATGTGGTATGTGAAAAGCTTGTATAATTTCGAACATCTAATTCCTCAAATATTAAATTGCAATTTTTGACCAACGTTTTACATTTTTACTCAGGGGGCAAACCACCATTTTTTAAGGATTTCAGACATGGGCTGCTGTAAAAGGTTGGCCACCAGAAATGATTTCTAGGACCTTCTATGAACACAACCTATGTGGCCTACCCCGCCAATAAGCTACTGGAAGTCCACAGGACGGGTTTTAAGAAAAACAACCCTAATGCAGCAAAATAGTGTGTATCAGCCTTCGGGGTCGATGAAGACACAGTCACACATTTTGCGCAATTACACCATAACGCATGGTGATACAAGCTTGTTGTTTCAAGGAGGTCTTCCTCGGAGTCCTGCGCATCAAAATGATACCAAGTTGAGCATATTGCATCTTCGGTTATTGTGTAACACGTCGTTACACAGTGATGTGTCATACACGGACGTTAAATTTCGTATACAGCGATTATGAATAAAAGGCAACTAAATGCTTAATAATGACAAATAAGCTATATTAAGATCTTTACAAACTTGATTTGCATTTGAAATGACTATGAAGATCATTATACAATGACACCAACTATTTAAATTAATAAACAATACAAAACAAAGAAATACATAAGAATATGAGTTGTTAATGTCATGATTGGTTTATATGTGTTTAATTGCGATAAAATGATACGAAATCCATCCAAAATATCATGTACTAATATTTCACCGCTTAAATTGTATACAGGAGAATGGGGGGTGATAAGAGGGGGGGGGGGGGGGGGGGGGAGGGGGGAGGGAGGTGGCACAGGACCAACCCTAGCTCATTGATGTATGGGCTCCAAACATAATCATTATCGAGGATTACCCACACAATATGGACAAGGTGCGTCTGAAGGCTTAATACATGACAAGTTTAAAGAGAGTCCCTTACTAATTTTTAAAAGAGTTACATTGTGAAGTTTACAAGGGGGTGAAATATACTGAAGACTCCAACAGATCATATCTTTGAGGCAGTAGTTACATTTCTTGAGGGTATTTATTCAAGTATCAACTCTGACGTTCATGTCATGGTATGGAAGGATATCTTCAAAGGTGCAAACAATGAAGCAATATATCTCAATATATTACATTCCCCTTGTTTATAAAGAGAAGGGGTAACCACCTTTTCTCAGCCATCATAATTGTCACCATCATGTCTAACTATACAAACAATTAACTTCAACTACTATAATGGTGTATAAGTGTATAATCTATTGAACCCGCATGTATACAAATTAACCTCATAATAATCAAGTTCTATAATCAGAATATGAAAACACAATTAACTTCTTAGAAATGCTTTTTTATTATACTACTGTGCTCAATCTATAATAACCTATATTCACTAATGCAAAACGTTTCATGTTTACTTCCTTACAAATAGTGTGATGTGCAACCTAGCTTCACACTACAATGTACCTTCAAGAAATGTAAGGAAATATGTAACTCACAACTAAACAATATCGTGTCATGCTTTTCGCATGGTGATTAATAATAGCACTAAACTACGTGAATACACATGTACAACATATTGTGTTCTACCTTCAAAAGAAACATGTATCTAAAAAACTTATTTTCAACATACATTCAAAATGTGGCATCATAATTATACCTCAAAGTTCAAAACACATAATCAAAATTATTTCTTTCATTTCCTAGCCCTTTTTATCTGTCTATACCTTTTTGTTCCTTTTTATTTATTGTACAATTACCTCTCAAAATTATTTAACTAAAAAATATCGATAACCTTGCCCCCCCAAAAAAAAAATATATATATATATCTAGGCACAACTAGCGCATTCTAGGCTAAAAAATAACTTCTATTTCCAAAATAACAAATACCGTGACTGAGAACACAACATAAACTAACAATGCCAATAACGCGCGTCTTGGGCGTTATAATTGCATGTTTCATATAATATGAGGTACTAAAAACTCTTCAGATTCACATGTTATATGCATAAATACATGTAAAGGCATTCAAAAACAAGTAAACATCATTTTGTGTCCTCTGTTCAGGTTTAAATGGTAAATCTGTCTGGGGGTTTGATTATTCTTCCAGACCGTGTCCTTGGGTGTTGATCGTTCTGTACAACTTCTTGATCGCGTGGTCTGGTGTCATGAAGGTGCTCTTCCTGTCTTTGCTCGTGTTGGGGCGTTTCAGCGAGGGTAACGTGTGTCGCTGTTGGCTCAAGATCGCGAATATGACGTCGATTGCGACGTAGCTCGCGACCATTCGGGGTTACAACTATGTATGAACGGGGCTCATCACAGCGCTCTTTGACTTGTGCTGGAGTCCATGCATGAGTGCGTGCATCCTGAATCATAACATGTTGTGAAGGTCTCAACGGCTTGAGATCATGCGCGGATAGGTCATGATACGCTTTCTGTTGATCTTGCCGCTGTTGTAGACGCTGGTAGGTTTGCTCTTTGCGTGTTGAGGTGTTGCGTATCACCAGTGGAAGGTTACTCTTGACCTTCCTACCACAAAGAAGCTCCGCTGGATTAGGCAATTCACTGTCGATAGGAGTTGTGCGTAGGCAGAGAAGGGCCATGTTGACATTTTGCTTACATGATGTCGCTTTCGCTAGTGTGCGCTTAACGGTCTGTATTGCTCGCTCAACAAATCCGTTTGATTGGGGGAAGTGTGGTGACGACGTGACGTGCGTGAAGCCCCATGTGCTAGCGAATTCCTTGTATGCTGAGGCAGCGAAGTGTGGACCGTTGTCACTGATAATCTTCTCGGGTATGCCATGCTCAGAGAAGATCTGCTGCGTAGCTTCTATGACAGCTTTGCTAGTGCACTCGACGGGCATTCTGCGGACGAATGGAAACTTTGAGTAGTAATCTGCAACGATTAGGTAATCGCGACCTTCGAAATGGAACAGATCAGTGCCTAAGATCTGCCATGGTCGTGTTGGTAGCTCGTGGGGGAGCAATTGCTCCTTGGGTTGCGCTCTCTGGTGCTCGTGGCATGTAGCAAACTGGCCTACAATACTCTCGATATCGCTATTGATGTTCAACCAATAAACACAATCGCGTGTGCGAAGCTTTGTTTTCGTAGAACCCTGGTGGCCTTCATGCAACTTTCCTAGCACATACTCATGCATTGACTTTGGCACTACAACACGAGGACCTTTCATTATGATCCCATCTTCAACCGACAGCTCATCACGGAATGACCAGTATGGTTTGAGCTGAGATGGGAGGTCCTTCATTCGCTCTGGCCATCCTTGGCCTATGACACGCTTCAACTGCGATAGTGTTAAATCGGCGTCGGTTTCTCGCTTCACATCCGCGATTCGTTGCGCTGTGAACTGGATGAGATTGATTTGCATGTCGAGCGCGATATGTGTGTTGTCATTTCCTGGAGACCGCGACAGACTATCATCGATCGGGACATCATTCCCTGGGCGGTAGACTAAGGTGAAATTGTACTGCTGAAGGCGTAGTAACATACGCTGCAATCACGGTGGTGCTGAGGTTAGCGGCTTCTGGTGGATCATTTGCAACGGCTTATGATCGGACTCGACTGTGAAGTGCTTGCCGAATACATACGTATGGAACCGCTCACACCCAAAAACAACTGCGAGCATTTCGCGTTCAATGTTGGCATATCTGGTCTCAGCATCATTCAACGCTTTTGACGCATACGCAATGGGCTCTCCGTCTTGAAGAAGTGTAGCCCCCAAGCCACGAGATGACGCGTCTACCTGCACAACGGTTTCTTTGTTGGGATCGAAGTATCGAAGGGTAGCACTCTCACAAATCTGGTCGCGAATGTCATCAATGGCTCGCTGATGATTCTCGGACCAAACAAACTCGCTATCTTGCCGAAGAAGCGCGCGAAGATCCGCTGTACGGCTAGACAGGTTGGGGATAAATGGGCTCAAATACCTCACCATCCCCAAGAACTCCTGGAGTTGAGTCTTATCGCTTGGAGCTGGCATGGATTGTATCGCTTGTACCTTTGCAGGGTCTGGATGGACACCGTGTTCGTCATACACAATGCCAAAGAAGGCGATCTGTTGCTGGTTGATAGCGCACTTGCTGCTGTTGAACTTCAGACCAGATTTGGCGGCAACCTCCATCAACGCGTGGAGATTCCTATCGTGGGACTGCTGTGAGTCACCGAAGACAATGATGTCGTCCGCTATCCCGATGACACCGGTGCATTTCTCTAGGATCTGGTCCATGCGATGCTGGAATACGTCTTGGCTCATGACCAGACCGAAGGGCATGCGCCTGTAGCAGTATCGCCCAAATGGGCTATTGAAAGTAGTCAGCAGTTGGCTTTCTGCATCCAAATGCACTGACCAGTACCCATGCTTCGCGTCGAGCTTACTGAATACCTTGGCACCCGTGAGCTTGTGAGTGATTTCCTGTGTTGTAGGTGTGGTGTGGTGACACCGCTTGATTGCACTGTTCAGGTCCTTGGGGTCCAAGCAGATGCGCAGCTGACCGTTTGCCTTGCGTGAAACAGCAATACTACTGACCCAGTCAATGGGCTCAGTGACTCGACGAATAACACCTTGCTCTTCCATGTCCACGAGTGCCGCTTTCAGCTCGTCGCGTATGTGTATTGAGCACTTCCGGGGAGCATGTACTACTGGTTGCGCACCCTCATGGAGTACGATATGGTACGCTCCTGTAAAGTTCCCGATAGCGTCGAACTGCTCCGGATACCGTGACTGCAGGCCAGCCACAGAGTAGATTGGGTCGCCTGGAGATTTATTCGAATCAATGCAGTAGGTGAGGACTACTAACTTAAGCTTTTGTGATGTTTGTAATCCAAGAATGGCCGGTCTGCTAGTGTCGCAAATGTGGAACTCAACATCAATCCAGTCTGTGTCGCCATGTCTACAATGCAAGGTGACGGTACCGTAGCTTTTGATGACCGTCTCATTGTATACGGACAGAACGCATTTTGTATCCTTCAGGTGACCTGCACGAGGGAAGCCATCTGCATCGAGACTCGAGGGGAACATGCGGCGATATACGCGTAGAGGTATCGTGTTCGCTTGCGAGCCGGTGTCAACTTTTACGAGGAGATTTATGACACGTCGTTCGTTGTCTTGGCGTAGCTGGACGCGTGTAACTGCTTCATCCTTGCTCTGGTCTGATATCGCGTCTAACGATGTGAAGATAGCATTCAGCGTCAGCTCCTCAAAACTCTCACTATCATCTGCTGCAGGTGTGTGTGCGTCAGTGTAGTATACATCGCGAGTATCTGCCCGTGGATCACGAACTGAGTTCTTTTGCTGGCCACGTCCCCGCGAGTTAGAACCTTTCTGCTGTTGACGTCCGCGACCTCGACCTTTCGAATCACGCTGCTGTTGTCGACTGCGAGATGCTTGACTGCTTTGCTGGGAACGGCACATCTTCGCCCAGTGGTTTCTCATTCCACAGTTGTTGCAGGTCGTGTTGAATGCCGGGCAATAGTCTCGTGATGGGTGACTCTTCCCGCAGTTTCTGCATTCCTGGGTACGCTGGATGGCGTCAACTGCTGGTGACGGCTGAGGGCACACACTGGCGAGTTGTTGCATGTGCGATATTGAAGCCTCATGAGTTCGTGCGTAGTCAAGGCACTGCTGGATATTCAGTGAATCTTGCCCTAGGAGCTGCTTCTGGAGCTCGATGTGACGTGTGCCGGCAATGAACTGCTCAACGACCCTGTCGGCAAACTCCCTGTCGTCACGAAACTGGCAAGTCTGAGCGTGGAGTTTCAGCCTGGACATGTAACCGTCCACAGTTTCGCTTTCTTGCTGGCGGAATCTCTGTAGGTATAGGCGGGCAACTCTGAAGTTCGATTTCGGCTTAAGCTGTCCCTCAAACCGATTCCATACGACTGTGATGTCCTTTTTTTCGCTGTCCGCTAAACCCCATGAATTGTATATGCGAAGACCAGTGGTGCCCATGAACAGCAGGACATGATCAACCTGTTTCTCCTCCTGAACATTCTTCACTGAGAAGTACAACTCACACTGCTGTTTAAATATTTGTATGGCCCCTGGGAGATCATCGTCATCCCATGACATCCTCGGTACTACTGATTCAGCAATCTTGACCTTAGTTCACAGTTCAACACACAGCTCCACAATACATCTAGGCTGAGCACAGATAATGCGAGGTCGTAAGTTCAGGGGAAACTACTCACCGCGAACCGCTGGTTTTGGCTTGTCACGGAGCTTCACTTTTGCGCGGATATTGCATAGAACCTCCTCCAAACGACACATTGACGGAGGTCATAATCACAGTCAAAATTGCACAATGACGAGGTAAGAACCGCGCTGCCACCATGAAATATACTGAAGACTCCAACAGATCATATCTTTGAGGCAGTAGTTTCATTTCTTGAGGGTATTTATTCAAGTATCAACTCTGACGTTCATGTCATGGTATGGAAGGGTATCTTCAAAGGTGCAAACAATGAAGCAATATATCTCAATATATTACAGGGGGTAGTGTTGTTATTGATTTGCCCCAGAAATGGCTTCTGTCTTCTAGGACATTCTAGGAACACAACCTAGGTGGAAAACTTCGCGGATTATCTGCTGGAAGTCCACATAAAGCGGAAACTAAAACGCGTCTACGCAAAACCACTCACTGCAGCCATCTCCACAGAGTTGAAGTATATGCTTCACCTCCACTCATCAGTTTATCCAGCATGATTCATGTCGTTGGTGGACTAAGAGCTGTAGCCAAGGTCACGGTAGCAGTGGAAACCAAACCGTTCACAGCAACAACGCAATCCTTCATCAACTTATCAAATGGACAGTCTCCTGAACCTATACAACCTCACCAACAGTGTCAGAAGGCACTTTAATACAGGGTATTGTTCCAGTGAGCCAAAGGGGGCAAGAATCATGAAGCTCAACAACTTCCACACATAAAACAAGAATATCATGAAGAAAAAAGTAAAAGGGCTAATAGCAATAAAAGCTACTGCACTTCTGCGTATATGACACTGATTATTGCTATAGTGGTGGACCTCTTGACATTGATGACTTCAAAGGAAAGCATGAGTGCAGCGATATATTCCTCCATCTCTGTTCAAGGAATCTGGCTGTATTTCACAACGGTGAAATATTTGAAATAATTGCCAAATTTTACGAAAATCTGTTGCTGACTTCAGAAACAGGGAACTGCCTTCGTCAGGCAGATACAGTTCTTGTGACACCCTTTGATACCTCCACATGGTATTGCTGTTCAAGGATTGCTGTGTAGATGACACTAGAACTGCTTTGTCATCATTCAGGGATCATCCGAACTCTGTACATGAAGGATTGTTTGGCTTGACAATGTGCACATTCTCCTCGATGGCATAAGCAGCACGTTTCAGGTGCAGGAGAAACGTCCTCTGTAGGAGGCAGTAGCTACATGTACAAGAGTTGTACAACTCGTTGTTCAGTAACTCCTAAGCTCTCAATTTTCCGAGATTGGGATCTTCAAACTGGTCAGCGTATGTGGTGTACACATGGTGAGGTATCGTGCTTGAGTGATAATGTCATCTGTTATTGCATCGGCCTGGTTTTTTGCCAAATCTTGCAATGCCAGTATATTCCAATTCTAGGCTGCCCTCACTCCTCACCCACGTCTCTGAGAGATCGATGAGATGTATTAAACTATGATATATTCACATGTTTATGATGTCAGTGACATTGGTATAAAAAACTATTCTGACGACTCCGTCATTTTGGACACTGTATAGTGTTTGGAGTATATGACCCTTGTATCAGCCTGTTGCGTAGATTCAAGGGCTAGAACTTCAATAACATACCTCACTAAGAGTATAATACTTGTTTGTTCCTTATTTAAATCCACCACCAAGGTACAGACGGGTTTGGCCTAGAGAAGGTTCAAGTTGTCCATTCACCATTCATAGAGGAAGCTCAGAAGGACTGTGTTTTGTTACCTGATGCTCTGAAAACTCATTTGAATCAGGAGCTGTGCATTTGGAATTGGATAGGGAATACCTCTGTTCCTGCTCAGCAGACTTCAACTGTATCAGTCACAACAAGCATGACAAGTGTATGATCTCATTTCTGGAAGGAACATCTTTCAGCAGCTGATTTTTGTACCACACATCGATTGCTTCAAATGTTTGAACTCTATGTAATGACGTGTGTTACGGACTGGCAGTCCGCCACATTCTGCACACTCCAGAATTAACAAAAGCAGTAAAGAATAGACGAAATGAACACACAAAACTGCCGAGATGTGACTTGCAAAGCAACTATGTTAATAATCCACGTCGTGTGCCTATGGCACGCTTAATTACACCAAACCGGCTATGGGTTGCCATCACAGTTCCCTCTTTAAAGAGGGCATTTATACAGTGGAAATAAATGACCTCAACCTGCTCCTGGCAATATAAAACAAATACGAGACTGAATGTATATAAACTGAGCCCTATGGCTATGATTTTCACATTATCAAAAATTATGTCAGGAACTATCAAAAACTATTATCACAACAAAATTATGCAATGCTGCTACACATGTGCAGTTAGATAAAGTCAAGATAAAGAATGCATTTCTTCACCAAATAATCAGTCATACCAAGAATGTCTTTAGTATCAGACTTATGTTTAACACACGGCATAGATCATAATATAAACAAAATCAACAAACAAAATGTACTGTCACCAGGTCCCACAAAGAATACCTGTAGGAGGACAAACACACAAAATAGCAGTATACTGTGCATGAAACAAATGCATAATATCATTTTTACAAAATGCATCACAGGTATACATTTAATCTTAACAAAACACATCTTGTTGATTATCAATCTTTTTGTTCACTTTCTGAGCTTAGATTTCAAGTGCAAGTTCTTCTCCTTCTTTAAACAAAAATGTTAACAGTCCAATGCAAGCTCAGTTTCATATTCACTGCAATTCAATGTGAATGAAATGTCCATTTGACTTACTAAAAATTTTAGTTTTTGTCCATGTTGATCACCATTCAAAAGTTTTCAAATGGCTGTGTCTTCAATTTATTTTAAAGACCTTAACTTCACAAATTGTCGAACACATTCAAAGGCGAACAGAGTTTTCTGCCGCTAGATGTACGTGGTCTTTTCCACAAAAGTTCTGTCATCGTCGACCTCCGCGCTTCTTTCGTGGTCGACGTCTAGCACCACGTCGTTTTGCTCCAATTCCAAACCCTGGTCGCCGAACAGCAGTAACGGGAGGGACATCCCCCCCCCCCCCACCACCCATCGAGAGGAGTCTCCTTCACAGAGTCATCTTCGCCACCACCTCTTCTCCTGGAAGACAGGATGAACATGCCTGTCATCAGACATCCTACCAGGCCCCACGAGGTAATCTGCTCCAGCACAGTCCAGGGACAGAGAGGTCTCCTGCCCGCGATGATACTCTGCACCACCAGATCGGTTCCCACGTCGCCGCCTAGCACGCCGTCTAACCTGCCCGTCACCAGAGGACCGGTCCAGTTCGTCCTGCGTTGTCACCAGCTGCCCGATGTCATCGTGGCTGTTTTTCAACACCGTGGACCCAACCTCCATCCCTTCTGACCCTCCAGCATGGCGAAGACTTCCCTCCACATCAGCACCAGGAGCTCCAAGACCACCAGGACCAACCATCACTCGATCTCCAGCTATATAATTCCCAACAATTAATGACACCCCTGGAATGGGCAGTTTCTTCACTACCCCAAGCGTAACAGGCCCAGAAAAGATATCCAAACCAACATCCACACTGTGCAACGGCACACTCAAAATGTTGCCGCCAATGCCCTGAAGAATTGCGCTAGCGCCAGTAGCTGAAGCACCACTGAAAGGCAACACATCCGCAACAATCAACGACTGCGAAGCTCCGGTGTCTCTGAACGCCTTGACCTTGCGAGCCTCCTCACTCTCCAACAAACACACATACCCTGTTGAAATGAAAGGCCCATACTGCTTTTGAATTTCAACCGGATCAGCAGACAAGACTACATTTTAACCATGCACCTTCACCTGTGCAACACCAACACTCCTAACTAGACCATTATGAAACGTCTTTGTGTGTGTGTTCTTTTCATCTGTGTTTGTGTGTGTGTTCTTTCTGTCTGTGTTATTTCCCTGTAAATCTGGACAATTAGTCTGTATGTGACCTTGTACACCACAATAAAAACAAGTTAACATTTTCCATGACCTACGTGACTGTTTAGGACTCTCTTCACTGGAAGACTCACCCAATCTTACACCCTCTGTTTCATTCCTGCTACCACCCATCTGACGTCGATATCGATCAGCTTGTGGTACAGACCTATCCATGACCCTATGAGTGAGGACAAAATCATCAGCCATCGTTGCAGCCTGTGACAACCGTGTCACCTGGTGTTCTTCGAGATGCATGCGCACTTCAGCCGGCAACGTTTGCTTGAATTCCTCGAGCAGCACAAGCTCACGCAATGCATCAAAGTCATGAACGCCATCCGATTGTGACCACAGTCCTATCAACAGACCAGACTTCACATTCGCATACTCCCGATAAGTTTGAGAATCCTCTTTTCTCACATTCCGAAACTTTTGACGGTACGCTTCCGGCACGAGCTCATACGTACGAAGTACTGCTTGCTTCACCGATACATACTCGCCAGCCTCCTCCAACGAGAGCGCAGCATAGGCATCGCGCGCTTTACCTTTCAACTGCGACTGTAGTAAATGCGGCCATTTTGACACCGGCCATTCCATGCTCTCGGCCACCTGCTCGAAATGACGGAAATACCTATCAACATCATCCTCCTCGAATACAAGAACCATACATGCTTTGTAACATCAAAGTAGGCTGTTTTTTGCCGAGACTGCTCATGCTCTCTCTCCCATTCACTCCTAGACCTCGCAAGAGAGACCTTTTCACGCTCCAGCTCTAGTTTTGCCTTTTCAACCTCCAACTCCTTCAATTTTACCACAACACTCTCACTCTCTTGAGCTGAATTGATCCTAGCAGAAATGCTAAGCAATGCCTGGGCTGGCAAAATCTCTTCATCCACCAGATACTCTACTGTACGAGTCAAAATTTCCAATTTTCTCATGTTACTATGTACATCCTCGACCCCATAATGTCGTAACGTTCCAACATCGAACGCCATAGTAATCAGAACAGATCCAGCACAAATCCTCCAGTTTCAAATATAAACAAACTGCCAGCTGAAAATCAACTGTATCTCAAGGCCTGAGAAACCCAGGGAACCTTAAAACAATTAAACCCTGTAAAAACCAAGCTAGACCGCTCTCATTTACCGTGAGTGACTGGCACACGTGCACTACAACTCACTCAGACTGTGTCTCGCACTCATATTCACACTGTAAAACAAAAACAAAATGCTAAAAATTCTACTAATTCTACTAAAAATTCTAACTAATGTAACTCTAGAATCCCAGCACTTTATTCCCCACACTGCACCCCGTACTAGACTATACAACAAATCATGTATGATGTATGATGTACAATAACCTGAGTGCACACACTGCACGGGCAAATCTACCGTCAAAGCGACTCGGCATACACGTCAAACCACGGCTCTACACGGGCTAGAACCCTCGGAGCGAAGCGGCCGATCGCCGTGAAAATTTGCACGCATGATAAGTGAAGTGTCTAGAATACAATGGTCATTCAATTTTTTTTTTAATTCATTAATTTGCATATTTATGGTAATGTCGTAGTACAGTGAGATGAGGCCAATGAAACCACGGAGACGTTTGTTAGCGTATTCTGGTTATTTATTCATCAGCAACAGTATATCGGTGTTGAGTTCACGCATAATAAAACAAAACATGTCATAGAACTTCAATCAAATATAAATGTCATATTTACAAAAACATGATTAAAATCTTGATGAAAATAAAGCAACAGTAATTACTAAACAGAAATATTGTTATCCTCTTGATTAAGTATTATATAAAGTTATTACTAATTAATCTCCAAATCAAATCCGTTTCATCTTGATTCTCTTGTATAATCACTGAAATCAAATGTTATAATCATTTACTTGAATGACATAATTAAATCTAAACATGAAATCAACTGTGTCAAGATCTCATACATTACTATAAATCTGGCAATTAATGCATCATACTTTTATCAGACAACCAAAATATACATTCATCAGTAAGTATTTATAATAAGCTTCTATAAATTAATGCTGATCTAAATCTAATGCTAATGTAAATCTAATTCATCTTATAATAATTCAACACCTTGTAATATCTATCACACATAATCATGCACTCTGCAATATATTTATAGACTCAGTAAAGTTACACAAAGTCTGTTACAAACTATTAACAAAATGCTATCATGTATACAAAACGTACCCCAGGTCTACTGCAGCAGACCCACTGAATCCCTCAACTACAGTCCAGGAAGACCCCAAGCAGCCATCTGTCTGCTCAGCACCCACAGCAGCTGACTCAAAAAGTGCAGATGCAAACCCTCCTGCTCCTACAATAATGTTAATGTAACAACAATAAACTTTACAAGTATCGACCCTCTAAATCACACAAATCTCAGTTCCCATATCATCTACTTCTAAAGGGAAAAGGGTAAACATAAACATCACGGAAAAATATCAATCATATTCTTCATAATAATGGAATATCCTTCATAATAAAAAATATCAATCATATTCTTCAACTAATGAATGTTACTTATAAGTGGTTACGGATTTTAGATGTACCCACTCCTCCAAAAATTGATGTTGTATTTCTGGACTTCGCCAAAGCATTTGATTTGATGCCCCATGATGTTTTGTTGCGCAAATTAAATTCGAGGTTATTTATTTCAGGTAAACTTTGGTATTGGATTCAATCTTTTCTCACAGGTAGACAACAACGTGTTTTGTATAAAGGTACTACATCGTCATGGTTTCGTGTACTTTCAGGAATGCCACAGGGTAGTGTTTTAGGGCCATGTTTATTTAATTTATTTATTGATGATCTTTTGTATCAAACTCAGTCGCCTTCTGTTTTGTTTGCTGACGATACATTGTTATATAGGCCAATATGTACTCCCCAAGATCAAGAAATTATCCAAGCTGATTTGGATAGTTTTGGTGTTTAATAAATAAAATGTGTATAAATATAAGTAAGTCTAAAGTAATGAGAATTACATGGTCAAAGAATCGAGGCATTCCAAATTATAGTCTTGATTCTAAGCAGCTTGATGTTGTTAGTGTGTATAAGTATCTTGGGGTGATGCTGAATAATAGATTAACTTGGCACACACACGTTGATTATATTCTGAAGAAGGCAAACCGTATGTTAGGTTTCATAATGTCAGTGTGTAAATCATTTTCCCCAGTTTCATTTTTTTCGGTTTATAAATCTCTTGTTATTCCAATATTGGAATATGGTCAGCCTGTGTGGTATTTGCATACAATATTTCTCTCCGATAAAATTGAGGAGATTCAACGCCGTGCCTCTCGTACTGCACTTCGGCAACGTAGACAAGAAATGTCATACGAGGATAGAATGAATATTCTTAAATGGTATCCATTAGAAATGAGAAGAAGATGTTGTTTATATACTTATGTTGTTAAAGCATTGTTCGGGTTGATTAATTGTGATGTGGTTCACGATGCTGTTAAGGTAAATGGTAGATACGTGGACATGGTCAAGTTCATTCACCTCCGGGCACGAACCCAGCGGTTGCATTGCTCAGCCATTCATACTTTCCCGCGCCTATGGGATGAGCTTCCGTTGGATTTGCGATCGGGGGTGGCCATGGACCCCTTGTACACGTGGCTTGCTAGTTTGCGACACCACCTCCAAGATGGTTGATAATTGTGTTTATGCATACATTTTATCATTGTAATTAGTGTTAGAAGTTCTTGATTTGTTAGTGTTTATTACGATGCTAAAACGTTTGTATACCATTTTTATCCTGTTGGTTTGTTACCATTTTCACTTTGTAAGTAGCCACTGGAATTGGGACGGAAAGCTTTTGGCCACAGTTATTTAGTTAACTTTTTCCAAGCCCTGGCATTCCAATGGTTACAATTTTGTATTTTGTACACTTTTCATGTGTATTTGATTGCCGAATAAAATAATAATAATAATAATAATACCGTTCATCTGAAGTTTTAAAAGCTAACAACATCTCACATCTACGAGATAACTATGGGCGCCGCCATCTTGTTTTAGTTTGTTTACATCTCGCATACTTACTTCACATGTGCGCGAAATACAAAATTGCAATAATTACTCTTTAAATCATCTTTGCAATCTCTCACTACATCTTTCATAATTATATGTCGACAGAAAATGTTGCATAAACATATTTATCACATATCTCTCTAACTTTATGTATTTAAACTGTGTAATATGATCAAATTAATGCCTACTCAAAACTTCTGTTCAACATCATTAAACAGGCATTCGAATTATCATAATTACTTCTATCAAACATCTTTATCCACCTCAAATAATGCATTATCACTCACTCTAATACATGATTAAACTAAATTATCCATTTCTACAAAGTTACTGTAAAATAGCTGCAAAGCCACCCTTCAGCAAAAGGCACACCGGAAGACTCGTGTCAGTCTAACAGTCTAACAACAGTCAGTAATACAGCGCTCCAACCTTGAACGTGTCACATATGCTTCTCCATGGCTTCACTATCTTACAAGTGCATTACAACATTATCGTGGGCGGCGTATTACACATTAATTATCCGTCCGCGAATCTACGTGCAACATGTGTTATAAACTAATTTGAATAATCGGACCCTAGTGTGGAAAGTGAAATGAACTACTTTGCACAATCGGACAAGTCAACGATCTACATATCATATAAGCTAGTCCACATTCCCACAGTAATTTATGCAAATAAGGTCATAGAATTCATATTTTTACCCATAAATCATATATTCTTCATAATTAAACATTGGTTTTCACTACATATATTCTTCAGAGCATTTTGAATGATAATACGACAACAATTTTTGGAAGAGCCAGGTTCTTTCTTATGTTTTCTATTGTTTTTATAATTTCTTATGTATTTCTCTTTTTTTTACTTATGTATTTTGTTGTTTCTGTTGTTTATTTTATTTCTAACTATAATTCAACTATTTTGAACCCCAAAACAAACATTAAAAAGGTTAACAAGACCAAATAACCAATGATATACCTCTTTGTACGAAAACTGATATTTCCATATGTTTTGTACACAAATCACGAAATTGAGCGATTTTCGGGCTGACATGCATAGACAAAAGGTCATGTGACTTCGTAACGGTAGGTCCGATTTTCGACAATTTTGTTTTAAAATATGCGCAAGACCCAAAAGAAAAAAAGTCACCAAGCAGCTGCGCGTCATCTTACGGCGTTTTGGAGCAATCAACAAAATTGCGGAGGGGTGGGGGCCATTATGGCCCCCTCCGACCTTATTAGGGTTAAGAGGAAAATCATGTATAAAAAAGTGTCTCCTCAATAATTCAGACACCCGCCCCCCTCTCAATCAGCCCGACCTATATACACCATTGTGAACAATCATGCATTTACAATATGGTAGTGTCGGTTTATTGATCGTTATCATATGGAATTTGAACCTGATTGAAATAAATGGTGTGATAACAAAATCTAATATTAGATTTGTATTATGTAAAACAAGTACTATAATGTGCACAAAGTGATGAATGGTTGATACAATTCGTATTGTAATCTGATATGCCCACATGGTATTGTGTGAAGATTTCAAGTTGAATGAACGTTACAAACATGGACGTTACATACATGTATGTATGTGATATGCGCGTTATAAATACCTTATTATTAGTAGTAGTATTATTATTATAATGTCCACTGGGTATTGTGTGAAGATTTCAAGTTGAATGGACGTTACATACATGGACGTTACATACATGTGTGTATGTAATATGGGCGTTATAAATACCTTATTATTATTATTATTATGGCCGATTAAAGAGCAAGATTCCTTTAAGTGTAAATGTGTGTGTGTGCGTGGGTAGGTAGGTGCGCGCGTGTGTGGAGTTGTGTTGTGTGAATGTGGGTGTAAGGGTTGAGTGGACGCCACTTCATGTCACATGTGTTTACTCATATTTTTTTTATGAAACCGTGCCCATGGTGACACTGGCTATGTCAATATGCGAAGCTCGTGTCAAATATTAAAGCAAATATTAAAGGGAATTCAGACCGGTATATTAGACACGTGGATCCATGTTGCGCACTTTTATTCATTCATTCATTCTATACCCGCGTACGTTGAGAATATAGAAATAGACGCGAAAATCTTAGACAATGGACTATCTTCGTCGGCATGAACAATTATTAAACATACACTGTTGGTCATAAAGTTGGAATATTTTTTTTTTAGATCAAACTTCATTCTTTTCCCCTATTTGTGGCCCCTAATGAACCATTTTAGACTAAAACTAATGATTGTATAATGTTTCCAAACTACTAATGTCCAATAAATGGTTGTATGAATTTGCATTAATTAATTTAGCCTTTTGTTTTGAGCTTTAAAAGGCAGGACCTTTGATGATTGGCCCCTCTCCCTCTCCAAAGCGTATGTCCAACAAGTCATCATTATGTGCAATTTTTCAGAGTTGGCTGTACAAAGTTTCAACCAAAATTGGCACAGAGGCTCTCTAGGCCATACTCCGTCCAACGCCATTGGCTACACGCCAAACGATGCTTGTGCTCCACCAGGAAGGGGTGTCAACAAGCAATGTCCACTATTTCGTTGGAACTTAAACATCTCAGTTTACGGTCTGTAAAATCCTTAGACCTCATTGAGAGGAGGGTCAATTAAAGCTACGGGAATTTCTAGGACGTCCACAATTGCACACCAGGACAGATGATCGCAAATTGCTTAACTTGTGCCGTAGAAACCGGAAATGCCAAGATGGAGCCTTCGCCGTTTATGAAGAAAACACTATGGAATCAACGCTTTCCGCCAAACTGCAGATTGGAGATCTCACTAACATGGATACCGAGCAAGACAAACAACCAAGTGTCCACTCCAAACCATGCAACCGAGATTTACCGGACGTCCCTGGACTAGGGAGCCCAGAAGATTGCCGCCTGGACACTAGTGATATGTCATCTTAATGGGTACGAGCCATAACATCCTTGACCAAACAGATGGAAGACAAAGGGTTCGTCGATTACGTGACGAGAAGCTCCAAGATTTCTGTATTCACAAAACGACTTGAGGTTGTGACGGCCCAACGGTGGTATATGGCTCGTACCCATTAAGATGACATATCACGAGTGTCCAGGCGGCGATCTTCTGTACTCCCTAGTCCAGGGACGTCCGGTAAATCTTGGTTGTATGGTATGGGGTTGACACTTGGTAGTTTGTCTAGCTCGGTGACCATGTTAGAGCGATCTCTGATATACAGTTTGGCGGAAGGCGTTGATTCCATAGTGTTTTCTTCATAGACGGCGAAGGCTCCATTTTGGCATTTCCGGTTTCTATGGCACAGGTTAAGCAATTTGCTATTATTTATCCTGGTGGTCAATCGTGGGCGTCCTAGAGATTCCCGTAGCTTTAATTGACCCTCCTCTCGATGAAGTCTGAGGATTTTACAGACCATAAACTGCGATGTTCCAACGAAATAGTGGACATTGCTTGTTGACACCCCTTCCTGGTGGAGCGCAAGCAGCATCGTTTGGGGTGTAGCCAGTGGCGTTGGACGGAGTATGGCCTAGAGAGCCTCTGTTTCAATTTTGGTTGAAGATTGTACAGCCAACTCTGAGAAATGACACATAATGGTGACTTGTTGGACATACGCTTTGGAGAGGGAAAGGGGCCAATCATCAAAGGTCCTGCCTTTCAAAGCTCAAAACAAAAGGCTTAATTAATTAATGCAAATTCATGCAACCATTTATTGTACATTGGTAGTTTGGAAACATCATCAAATCATTATTTTTAGTCTAAAATGGTTCATTAGGCGCAAAAATATGGAAAAACAATGAAGTTGGATCTAAAAAAAAAATATTCCAACTTTATGACCAACAGTGTAGTATAGGGATTGGTTTTGAAATTGTTGAAATTGTCCGGAAACCATTTTCTGTTTAATTGTTAGTGGAATGGACTACACAAACGTATGCATTTAATAAATAAGAATATCGTTTTTGTGTGATTTGGCTTTAAAGGGATTGTTAGTTTTTGTATAGAGAGTACAGTTTAGGTCAAACTGAATTTTAGTAACCAAACCCTGTACCATTACATTACAAATTAATAATTATAACTTCAACATGTCGAAAGGTATAAACAATTACAAACCACTAAGTAAAAGGCCTGTTAGCATTCATTTACTTTTACAACATTCTCTTGTTATGTTATATAATATTATTATGTTACAATGATGATACAATAAAAGATTCCCCTAGCCTTAATTACTTTAAAAATAAACTAAAGAACTATTTATTATGTTCATATCAAGCGGATTAGAATCATTCATCAATCCCGTCCTAGATTAGAGCATATTTATTAATCAATACAGCGTGCGCCGATGCCCTGAATTGACCGACTTTACGGATTATCTCATAAGGCGAGAGCTGTACTGACCAAATGTTTCATGTTTCTGTTATCTTATCCTCTTTCCTCTTTACTGTCTCACAACCCCTTCTCCTTCTATATCATATATCATTTATTTGTCTTTTTCTAAAGTATTTCTGGTAGTTTTTTTAATTTTTTATTATGATGTTTACATTTTTTTCCTATCTGCATAAGTAAGTTTTTGTAATATTTTCTTTTTTGTCGTTGTTTTCTTAAAGTAAGTTTTTGTAGTTTTGTAGTAATATATTTTGTGTACGTAGTCTTTTTTTTGTGTAGCTTAAAGTACTGTAACAATTAATTTGAGAGCGCTGCATTGTACAAGCATCGCTTTTTAGTAGCGCTCTCCATTTCCAACTACTAGTTTGATAAATTATGTTCTCTTATTTTGATTTAAATTGTAAAACTACAATATTTTTGTTCTATATGACTGTAAACATTTCTTGGAAATGAAAAATAAATAAATGAAATGAAATAATTGAAATATATTAATTATTGCAACATTGTTTGGGAAAATTGTAGTAAAACTAATCTTGATAAAAGTGTTATTTTATCAAAATAAAGCAGTTACAATTTGTACTAAATATTCATATTTAGCCCATACAGCTTATTTTTATCAATTATTTTATCAATTGAAAATTATTAAAGTTAATGACATTAATTCATTACAAATAGCGGTATTTATATTTCAATATTTAAAACAATTACTTCCCCCTGTTTTTGGTGATTATTTTGTTTTGAACGATAATATACACTCTAATTTAACACGTACATATCATAATATTAATGTAAATAACCCTAAAATAGTATTAGCTCATAAGTCAACACGAGACTATTGGCCTGATTATATGGAATACTTTGCCTGAATTTATAAAAATAAATAACATTTTTAAAATTTGTTTAAACGAAGGATCAAACATATTATTTTAAAACAATCTTTAAATTGAATATATATATGTGTTTTATTCCCTATAATATTATAATGACAGTAAACTTGTGATTTCGTAATTCCATGATATTTGTTAGATATTATTAATGCTGTTTATGCATTGGCATAAGGTTTTCAAGGGCTATCGTGTACTTTAATGATTTGCACTTGCACCCCTTACTTCTCCTTTCTTTCTGTTCTTTCTCTGTATCACATATTTCATAGTTTGTATAGATTATTCGAGCTTACACTATTTGTTTGCCATCAAGTTTGCAGCTTATTGTGACTCCCCATGCAACTCTTAATATACTGTATACCATTAACAATTTTAATATAATATTTCAAATAAGCACAATTCGATATTTGCGATATTTCTGTTTTGTATCATATGCTGTCAAATCATTGTTTGTATGTATATTCTGTTACACCTACTTTGATGAAAACTGGAAAATTAAAGTAAATGAAACCAGAGCCGTTCAAACTCAAGAGGGCGCTCTCTAAAAGCTGATTGGTTTCAACAGTTTTAAAGGGGACCACCAGGCAACAACTAGTCTATCAGGTTATGTAAAGCAGCAATTTTTTTTGCTATAATCTTGGAAACAGTTTTTAATTTGGTCTAAATACATTACTGATGAGAAAAAGTGATGTTTCCATTTTTTATTTTTGGTCCCAGGGTGCATTTTGGCGATTTTAAAGATAATTAGCTAATTTGCATATTTGTGAAATAAGGTCAGGGGTCATTTTCTATCTAGGAATAGTACAATATTGATAAAAACTAGTATTCTAGGGTATTTTAAGGCAAGGATTCCATTTCCGGTGCTCGTTTGTAAGTGCTGTATGGGAAACACTCTGAAATCAAAGATGGCTTCCCCTAATTTGCATATTTATGAATATTATTGATTTTCAGTGGCTACAGCCCCTAATAAGCAATAATTCCGGATTATTATTTGTCAGTTATGTTCTAAGTATGTATTTAAGATATCAAAGATGAGTTACCATCATGGCAACCTCTAGCAATGCATATTATTTGCATAAATATGTATTTTACCTAATTTGCATATTCCCCCAAATCGAGTATATTGGGAACCCGGCAGGTAAAAAAGACAAGTAATACCACTTTTCCAAGGTTTTAGGGGGCAACGAATCCATTCATGATACTTATTTACCTGTATCACCTCGGCAACCCACATAAATTCAAGATGGCCGCAATTGTCATTTTAAAGTAATTAATGCTATTTGCTACTTAAACGGCATTTAATTGATAAAAGTATGATTTGCTTAGTGTAAGCAAACAACTACATTGTGATTCAAATATTCTAGTTGCTCATTCCAATAATTAAAAGTCAAAACATTATAATATCAATCTAATATAACCGAAATAATATAGTCGTGTATCATAACATGTGTAATTTAGGGAGCAGTCATCTTGGATTTGAGATGGATGCCATGGTGATACAGGTAAATAAGTATCAAAAATGGATCTGCTGCCCCCCAAAACCTTGGAAAAGTGGTATTACTTGTCTTTTTTACTTGCCGGGTTCCCAATATACTCGATTTTGGGGAATATGCAAATTAGGTAAAATACATAATTATGCAAATAATATGCATTGCTAGAGGTTGCCACGATGGCAACTCATCTCTGATATCTTAAATGCATACTTAGAACATAACTGACAAATAATAATCCGGAATGATTGCTTATTAGGGGCTGTAGCCACTGAAAATCAATAATATTCATAAATATGCAAATTAGGGGGAACCATCTTGGATTTCAGAGTGTTTGCCATACATCACTTACAAACGAGCACCGGAAATGGAATCCTTGCCCCAAAACACCCTAGAATACTAGTTTTTATCAATATTGTACTATTCCTAGATAGAAAATGACCCCTGACCTTATTTCACAAATATGCAAATTAGCTAATTATCATTAAAATCGCCAAAATGCACCCTGGGACCAAAAATAAAAAATGGAAACATCACTTTTTCTCATCAGTAATGTATTAAGACCAAATTAAAAAATGTTTCCAAGATTATAGCAAAAAATTTCACAACATTTATTTACACTTCATTAGGGGATATACTAAACACGTAATTAAACGTTTTGGTACCCTTTTGTGATATCAAATAGATACCCAACATTTTGCAAAGGGTTGTGTAATTCATAAACAAAGCAACTAATTTCCACCACTGCCTGAACCGCTATTATTTCCTGGTTCCGTACGAACCAAACATTTGCGAGTGCGCCAATGCTATTCACGCGTACGTTTGAAGACAATATAATACCGGATGATTTGTTCGCTCTGGAAAAAGGTAGTCTTCGTACATACATCCCCATGAACTCATGCTTTAGAATGGTGATGCGTTTTCCAATTTTTGTGAACTTGTTGATGGAATGGACTACAAAAGATATTACCTTTCATGTATTAGAATATCATTTGTAGGTCGTGGTACCATTTAAAAAAAAAATGTGCATGTGATGTTTGAGTTGGAAAGTTGAGTTTTGGTATGGAGGGCGCTACACAAAATATTTGTTTGTGAGATAATGAATTTTATTTTTTTATTTTTGTTGTGGTCAAATTGTAAAGAACATACAATTGTAATGACAGAACAAACTTTATTTGATAAAAATCGGTTCAGAAACGGCTGAAATATCAATAAACATAACAATTTGTAATATTGTGAGGCCCCACAATTATTCGATAATTATTCAGCCATTAAACAAATTAAACAAATGCTTCTTTTTTTAACATTTACATCAGTTTTTTCTTAACATTTACAAAAGAGTTTTTTTGTATAGTTGTTGATTACCACTCTATCTAATCACTATTTCAACAAAACATCACATGCCCTATAATTATTTTATTTTAAATGGTTAAAACCACTGAGTTTTTAGAGAGCGCCCTCCTCAGTTTTAACGGTTCTTTTTGTATGATAACAAGCTTTTTACTTAAAGCTCCACAGACAAGAAAACTACCTCAAGATTTTATTTTACTGTACCTAAGGGAGATTTTCATGAAGATTATTAATAAAAACACATTTTCCTCGTAGGAAAACCCGGGCGAAGAACAAATGCCGTCATCTTTGTGACGTCACAAAATGACAATCGCAGTCTAGCTTGGTAGAGTCTGTTGCCGTATACGTACACACTGAGTGCAATAATCAACAAGTTGACAGAGAGATATTTTTTTGATTTTTTTTCTATATTTGCAAACATTTGTTTAAGTTCATATCATGGGGGATCCACATTCAGATGTGTTGCTTCATCCTGCTACAATTCATTTGTTTAGGCATTTTCATTTAAGCCTCAATTTCCAAGCAAATACGAGTTTTTTTTACTAGCAAGTCAAAGGCTCTGTATGTTACCATGCAGGTTCGTACTTTGACCTCCGTGCTGTGGTCCTTTTGATACGTCATGTTGCGATGGGCACGCGCGCTCCACTATAAATACCTTGTTTAGGATTATGGAACGCTGATGCAAAAACCGCCCAAAATGTGCATGAAATTTACCTTTTTCGCTCAACTTAAAGTGATACCTGTAAAGTGTCAGATATTGCACAAAATGACATTTGAGACTTCAATCCTATATCAATATCATTGTAAAATACAATTGAAAGATTTGTGAAACTTTGAAAGAAAACGAACACTGTGTACCTAGTGAAAAAAAAACGAATATTGAGTTCATATGTTATCACCGAATACTGATGGTCTGCCATACATTTGTCGCAGTAAATAATGATCCGTTTGAGATATTCGCACCCGTGTATGTTTACAGACGTAGTACAGAATTCATGGAATTTGCACTCGCTCGGCTCAAAGTTCAATCTCCGGAATGTTCTCACGCGTGCTGCATGCGGACGTGTTCAGCTAGGACAATTGTACTTTTTATCAAAAGCGTTGATCAACGCTTTTGAAATAATGATTTTCAATGGTAATTATCTTCATACCAAAGGGACATTTGAAAAAAATCTAACCCTATTTTATTCTTCTCTTACCATAAGCTAAACAACACGGCAGAAGAGAAACGAGGAAGCTCCAAGTATTTTACGTGGAGTTAGACACTTTACAGGCATCACTTTAAGGATTTCTTTGAAAAAAAGAGTGTGGTATATCAATATAGGCACATATTCATAACTATAAACCTGAATCAAAGCCGGGATTTCACTATACCTTTAAAGGGGTAGTTCATTTTTGGTTTAGAGGGCGCTGCACAAAATAAATTGTTTGTGAGATAATGAAAAACTGAGTGTAACATTTGAAATAGCATACAATTTTAATGGCAGAATAAACTTTATTTGATCAATATCAGTTCAGAAACGGCTGAAATATTAAATAGTATATCAGAAAAACAGGCTTTTTACTTAGTCGTTTGTAATTTTGTATACCTTTTGAGCATGGTGGAGTTAGTTTGTAAGATTTGTAAGATTTGGTAAAATTGTATTGACTCTATCGACCCCCTCTCTGGGTATGAGAGTACAAACATAATAACAATGGTATAACAATGATTAATATGTGATAATATGAACAATTATAAACATGATTATGATAATATGAACAATGATAAACATAGTTATGATAATATGAACAATGAAAAAACATGTGTTATATGAACAAATAAACATATTTACAGATCAATGCGAACTTGGCAATTCACCCTCCTACCGCTACGAGTGTGCTTAATAATATTGCTTACTTGTGAGCTATCAGTTACAGTGTTACCATCTACCACTTGGCTCTTTAGAAACATGTGACATAGTTATTGTAACGAATTTAGGTAATTTCTTTAGCTAGCAAGAATGAACTATATTAAAAATCTTATCCATGTGCAATGCACTTGGTATTAGGCTACTACCACACAAGTTATTTGGTATATACATTTTCCCCTCATTTTGAAAGAATGGACATACAAAAATATATTGAAATTCTTCACCAATGTCACCAAAACTCAACTATCCATTTAAATAATGTTATATGACCTATTAATAAGAAAAAGTTCCAAAGTGATTCGATTATTTCGAACAGTTCGAACGGTCCCAGTTACCCAGATAGACTTTCAAATTCAAATAGTTTAAATCATGAATGTATTTATTATTAACCGGTTGCTTCCGAAAATAAAAGCGCATCTATCGACCCCCAAAACGAGATTCTTTTCACTGATACGAGCTAAGGCCTCCACAAAAGACCAGCGGCCGAGTGTGCGTGCAGAGAATCGATTTTTTCGGTTGCGGCTTCACAAAGGATCTGCACAAGGTGGTGCACGCACAAAAGGCCGTAAACCTTGTATAGAAATGTATTCTATACCACAGTGAAGATCCCGGTTAGGCAGCTGTATACAGAACGTAGAGCTGATACAGCTCTATGCATACAGAATCACGTGCAATCTCCATAGGCATGGCGCGCACGCACGGAATATTTCGCTGTCACTATTATTGTACGCGTAATGGGAATACTGCCTGTCCAAGCGAAACGCAATTTCTCTAAATGTTGGCTGGCACATCGTACATTCACCGCTGTACGAAATTATTTCAACTTTGTGACTAACATTACATACTTTATACAGTTACCACTTGCTGTAACACTCATGATACGTCACAGGTTTGAGATATTTCGATAGCGTATCTTATCAGCTTTCAAGTGATATAACAAATTCAGTATGTCTGCATTCAGAATATAGCTTTTTATACGATTTATTAGTGTCATGATTGTGGTATTTTCGGAACCGAGTATAGTCGGTTCCCGGGTGTGAGTGTGTGACACGGGGCCCGTATTAACTCGGTTCCAGGAAGAAACGGGTTAAAGATAAACTCTCTAATCATAAACTTGTTCTATTCTAAACTGATTTTAACCAATCAAAGTTAATTCTGTCTTTACAATTGTGTGCTTTTTCTAATGTTACACTATGTTATTCATTACCTCACAGAAACATTATTTTTTTGAAGCGCGCTCTTAAAGGGATAGTTGAGTACTGGTAAAGAGAGTACAGTTTTGGTCAAACTGAATTTTAGTACGCAAAATCTCAACCCTTACATTACAAACTAATAAGTATAACTCCACCATGCTCGAAAGGAATAAAACATTACAAATGACTACCGGTAAGTAAAAAGCCTGTTTTTAGTTTTAACGGCTCTTTTTGAATGAGGGCGCTCTCTAAACACTCATCGGTTTCAAACATTTTAAATAAAATATTGTACATGTGATGTTTTGTTAAAATATTGATTAGATAGAGAGATAATCAACAACTATCCAAAAACCTATTTCGTACATTTTTTAAAAGAGGAAGCATTTTTAAAAATTTCGAACGGCTGATTCAAAGTTGTGTATTAATTAATTAATTTATTCAAACATATAGAGAAACTGACCAAGAATATATTGTGATTAAAAGTGAGCAAAGAAAAATGGGATTCCAACGGGATTTGAACCCGAGACCTCCGGATTGCTAGACCGGTGCTCTACCGACTGAGCTATAGAAAACCCTACGACGGCGTTCTTCCCAGAAACCCCTTAATTCATCATTGCTCAAGTAGTCAGAAGCTTTATAAACCTGACATAAACCCGAAGCGGATTAAAATCAACTTGGGGTTAAATGCGAGGGATCGCCGAAGCGATACAGCTTTTTGTAATAATTCATTCAAACATATAGAGAAACTGACCAAGAATATATAATTGATTAAAAGTGAGCAAAGAAAAATGGGATTCCAACGGGATTCGAACCCGAGACCTCCGGATTGCTAGACCGGTGCTCTACCGACTGAGCTATATAAAACCCTACGACGGCGTTCTTCCCAGAAACCCCTTAATTCATCATTGCTCAAGTAGTCAGAGGCTTTATAAACCTGACATAAACCCGAAGCGGATTAAAATCAACTTGGGGATAAATGCGAGGGATCGCCGAAGCGATACAGCTTTTTGTAATAATTAATTCAAACATATAGAGAAACTGACCAAGAATATATTGTGATTAAAAGTGAGCAAAGAAAAATGGGATTCCAACGGGATTCCAACGGGATTTGATTTTAATCCGCTTCGGGTTTATGTCAGGTTTCTGACTACTTGAGCAATGATGAATTAAGGGGTTTCTGGGAAGAACGCCGTCGTAGGGTTTTCTATAGCTCAGTCGGTAGAGCACCGGTCTAGCATTCCGGAGGTCTCGGGTTCGAATCCCGTTGGAATCCCATTTTTCTTTGCTCACTTTTAATCACAAATCTGTTACAAATTGAGGGTTAGCCAAAACGTATACTTTCGACCTATAACTGCTGAAGGAATTATGCTATCAACTTGAAATTTTTAGATGTAGATAGGGATTTGCAAGCCCAACATTTGATAAGTTAAATCAACATTAAATCGCGAAAATGCATATTTCATTGTCATATTTACCGTCAAATGTCAAATAAATCAAGCATGAATACTCAATAACCAGGTACGCCGCTGACATGAAATTCAGCACACATGTAGGTTATAATGAAAGGAACAATTTTCATAAGATAAAATCGGATTATGAAAATGGCATTAACGATATTTAAATTAGGTTCAAAGGTCAAATAATTCACTGTTACAATGACAAATGCAGTGTATCTTTCCCGATTTCCCATTTTCGTTAAGAGATCTGATGTTGGTCTCGCGGTATAATTTGTGACACAAGATCTAAGGGTCGTGGGTTCGAATCCAAAGCAATATTTGTTTAAAGGGGTAGTTTAGTTTTGGTAAGGCTGAACTTAAGTAGCCAAAACCTGCACAGTAACATTATAAACTAATAGTTATAACTCCACCATGCTCGAAAGGTATACAAAATTACAAACGACTAAGTCAAAAGCCTGTTATCATTCAAAAAGAGCCATTGAAACACAAGAGGGCGCTTTTTAAAAAGGCATTGGTTTCAACCATTTTTCATACAAAAGTATGCATTTGATGTTTTATTGATATAATGATTAAATAGCGAGATCATCAACAACTATTTAAAAAACGCTTTTGAAAATTTTTGAAAAAGTGCAAGCATTTTTTTTTTTTTTTTCTAAAAATCATCTAATTATTTGGGCCCCAAATAATTATAAGATCAGATATATTTATTGATATTTCAGCCGTTTCTGGGTCGATTTTGACCAAATAAAGTTTATTCTGCCATTGAAATTGCATGTTCTCTCAAATTCGACACTCAGTTTTTCATTACCTCACAACAAAATTGTGATCTGCAGCGCCCTCTCTACCAAAACTAAACTACCCCTTTAACTTTCTTTTGTTATTCTTTTATCTTTTTTTTCCCGGGGGGGGGGGGGGGGTATCTACTTTATTGATATGATGATTGAGTAGTTATTTTTGGAATCATCCTTTTATCATAAGAAATCGATACGTATTACCTTAATTCGTCTAAGTGACGAATTCAACATCTAGTTTGTATTTATATTTGTTTCTATTATTGAAAGTACGCATTCAAGTGACGAGTTAATAATTGTTTATATTCAGTGTAACCAACAATTATTTGGACACCCTGAAAAAATAGGAAACTAACTATTTTGATAATTTTTCAAAAATGGTCTCATATTTTATCTTGATTTCAACAAAGCAGCATCTAATAAACACAAACAATGAATTTTAGGCAGCTTTTTACCAAACATTTCTTCAAAATTTGTTCTAGCATCAGTTAAATTAAAGTGATTTTTCCAAGGTGTCCAAATAATTATTGGGTACACTGTACAACGCCTTTTTGGCACCATGTATCTCCCCCCCCCCCCCCCCCCCCCTCCCCATCCCAGGCCACCATCCACTTAAGCTCCCTGCTTATGATAGTTGGTGTACTGCATTTGTTTATTTGGTATAATAATATACATAAATTATTGTCACATTCATTTATATTATGATTGTATAACTATTCTCATTTCATTGTTTTTATTTGTATGTATGGAAAATGTTCTTTGTATATCTCATTTTGATTTTGTTAATAAATGCAGAAATAAATCTGCCTTAACAAAAATACAAAATTGTGTTGCGCCCTCTATACCAAAACTCAACTATCCCTTTAACCAAACATTAAGACAGGAACATTACTTAACAGTACTTTAAATATATGCGTACATTCTGCCAATGGTCCTTAAGGTCGTGAAACTGAAGTGTTCTAAGAATTAAAACCCCACTCAAGAGTAATTCAACGAAATAGACTTTATCTAACATAGGTTAAATGTACATAAGTACAATTTGAAATACGAGACACAAATGTTCGTGCAAAAAATGACAGATATGTTTCTTGGATATAATATGAATCTCAATAAATAAAGACTGAAGTATAGTCCTTAACAATGCTTTCGAAAGGGGAGAACATAAATTATAATCCATATGAAACCCGGATCGTGACAGTACAACCAGGAAACACCTATATAGTTTCACATTGTCCATGCGTCCAATCATTTGGCGGCGATTTCACTTTGATTCCCATCAAACAGACAAATTACGTTCATTTCATTTGGAAATATTGTCCTCTTCAATAGGCGCAAGAGGAGAAAAATCTAGACAAATGGGTTGCAGTATGAATGTATTGTTTGCAGCAGTGATGTTGTTCCTTTCATGGCATCAATGCTTTTCATTGTCAGTAGAATGTGAAAGACATCAGGAATTAGAAACGAAAGAAATGGCTGTCAGTTTACAGTGCATTACGGATCAACTCTTGACATTTCATACATTCGAAGTTAAGAACCGCAACGGTACAATGATAGGGTTTTGTGCTTTTAAAGCCTGCACTCCAGGTTGGTGCACCTCGTGGTGTGGCACTGAAAGTGCATACATTCATCATTTTAGACTCGAGTTCTGTGGATTTAGATGTTTCTCCTTCAATATCATAGATCCACTGGTTGAAGCTGACTATGGTGAATACTATATTCATGGAAACTCTACTCCTGAATTCGTTGCTTTGAATCTAACCTACGACACCACTTTGCGTAAAGTAACTAGTGAAACACTGACAACTATACCTGTTTCACCGTCTGCATCCACATCGGCATCTACAAGCACATATTTGAGCAGCAGCATTGGTTCCGGAGCTACACGACCTGGGGATCACATAACAGTATCCAATGTTTCTATGCCATCAAGAGCACCAGAACAGTGTAACGTATCACATTATGCATGTTTGAATGACACATCGGCTGACAGCGTGAACAATGAAGTGGGACGTGGACACTGTATAATGGGAACAGGTAGCATAGTGCTCATAGTCAGTGTTGCAACATTGTCAGTAGCACTCATATGTATTACAGGAAGAAAGATGTACCTTCTAGGGCAAAAACGCGCACGAAATGAAAGACCAGACAATTACTATCCAAATAATTCATCTACAATGCAACAACCAAACACGATTAGCATGTCATCCGTGACACCGCAACACACCCGTTCGTCTTTCCCGATTGGCGGTGCCCTCTCTGTCACCAGTAATTTGCCCAGAGGTAATCATGGAGTTGGACCTCTAGGGAATATGCCGTGGTCCCTTCCCAATCAGCCCCCGGAGTTGCCTCCTAGGGCGTGCAGTGGCACTCCAAAAGTGGAACAATCGCCAGTTGAGGACTGCCTGCCGTATGAAGAGAGTGGGGCCAGCGTCAACACATTGGCAGCTACAGGAGTAAATCATCTTCAGATTAGCCATGGTACTGAGCGCGAGTCTGATGTTCAGACGCTTAGTGCTATGGGTGGAAGCATACATAATGAAAATGTGTACTCTACGGTAGATGATTTCGATCTCGAGGACAGTGGACAACGGCTCTTGAATAATCTACCAGCAGCATCAACCATCGGGAAAATTTCAGTAGACATTGACACAGTTGACGATGACATCTTAAGTACCATGTATGCCAAACCAGAGAAGAAAAGGAGGGTGCAACAGCATGAAACGGTCAAGAAAAATTCGTCCTTGAACTGTACTCGGGTCTCCGACGAATCTGACTACGACGAACTTAAACACAACGCTATTAAGAAATTAACCTGTATGGTTTTGTTGCCATTAATTGGTCAAAATGTATATCCAGTAGTAGTAGAATAACATTGCTTTGGATAACGATATTATTTATTGAGTGATAACACCATATTTAAGACTGGTCATCACAAAGTTTAGTCGTGACGTGAAGAAATTGGTACATTTATTACAGCAATTAGTAAGTAGAGTTATGAATGAACTGATGACCAAATTGTAACACTTATATCCTACAGGTTTTCCAGAAAGCCCGGCAGCATACAAAGTGGCCAAAAATCCAACAGAACCTACAGATACTCGCACTCCTTCTGATGTCAAGGATGACAACTCTACCCACACTATGCGTCTCGTTGCATCAGAACCTGGGGGAGCGATGTCTGCAAGCAATGACCGAAGCCCTGGCTTTCGATGCCAAAAAAGTATAAGTACTTCAAAAAGTGCATATGGAATTTCCGCTGACACCGAAGAGTTAAGCTTCCTTTCATCGGCGACCGATGGTTCACTAGACATGCAAACACAGGGGAGTGATGCATTTGAAGCGAGCGGGGGAGTGCCATCGGACGAGGTCTCGGGCGGAGATCGAGGCCAAGTTTTCCTGGATGAATTCTTTGACTCGTCTGACTATGAGCTGCTGAACCCGCAAATAAATAGCAAGTAACAACGTGAATGCCCATCATTACCGAATTGATTGTTGCTCAGTAATGTAAATAAGTTGCAACGGTATCCATGTGATGTTATTATTGTTGTGCTGTTTGTTTCAAAGTAGTTTTTTTTATTTTATTTTTTAGTATAATTGTGATTGTAATCTGTTACGTTTATGTTTGCCTAGTTTAACACTCGACAGAGATCGACATGTCAAGTGATTCTACTCAACTGTAGATAAAAGTAGCTGTTTTGATTTGTGGAATTTGGTAAATTATGTTAATATGTTAATATGTTACTATAGTGATTTTAGGAGTCACAGTTGACAGGAAGCTCACCTGGTCAAAGCACATATCAAACATCACGACAAGAGCTGGACAGAAGCTGGGAGCACTTAGAAGAGTCTCAACCAAGCTAGACACCTCGGGGGAGAGCAACGATCTACAAGGCTCAGGTACGCAGCGTAATGGAGTACGCCTCACTGAGCTGGCTGAACGCTTCAGCTACTACACTCAGATTACTGGATCGGATCCAGAGTAAGGCTCTGCGCATCATCGGTGTGGACGAGGAGCAAGCACGCCTGAACCTGAACATTCCTCCTCTCCATCATAGAAGACAGGTAGCTGCCACAACTGTTCTTTACAAGATGCATACCAGCCAGTGTCCCTCTGACCTGAAGACGATGCTTCCCCAACCTTACACCATTAGAAGAGCAACTCGTGCCAGCACGACAATGCCGAGCCATGCTCTATCAGAACCCAAGTCAAGAACCCACTCAACTGGCAGGAGCTTCATACATGCTGCAGTCAATGTGTTGAACCGTCTGCCAGTGAATATAGTTGGCGTAATCAACAACAACGGAGTTCAATCATTCAAGACACGTGTGCATCAGCACCTTTTGACAAGGACATCAAGTATCTGAGGGCATTCAGAAATCTTAAGCTGCTGTGAACCATTGATTGGCCTATGAGGATGTCTTTTATAGCGCTCTTTGCCAATAATAGAGTTAGATTTATATCTCACCTTGTGGGCTATTGTTCACTATAGCATATTATATTTTTAAAACAAAATTTAAAAAATGTTTGTTGATGTTATCGTGTACATTATATAAGGATGATGAGTAGCAGCTAGATGGCTGATGGCGGCCTTTTCCTTGTTGTAAATACAACAAAAGGCATACACAAACAAGCACACATTGCTCACATTGTTTATTGTTCATTGTTCATTATATTGAAAGTAATCACGAAAACAGTATGGCGAGACTATCAAGTCCAAATCAAGCTATTGTGGCTTGTTAAATATATATATATGCATACTAAATTGGCTGGTCGTGATAAAGAATAACTGTAACATTCACCTTAGTTTGTATATCATGTACAAGCTTTCACAATCTAACCTGGTACGATGTTTTATGTATTTCAGTTTTGTTTTAAAGGTGTTTCATCAAATCATTTTGTGTTGAGGTAATTTGCAGGAATAAAACACAATTTAAGGGACAGAATCAACTCTGTTTAATCAAATTGGTTTAGAAACAGCTACAATATCCATAATATATCTCATTCAATAATTTTAGAAAATATTATAAACCCTTACACATTTTTGAAAATATAACAAAACTGTTTTTTATTGTTTTTGGTGATCTCTCTATTGAATAAATATTGTTTACCAAACATCATCAAACATTACATTTAAAAAAAAAAGCAGCCCTGTTACTTTGCCTTTTTTTTAAATCTGGCATTCAAGAATCATTAAAGTATAAATGTGCAGTTTAAAGGGGTGCTTCGGTTTTGGTATAGCGGGCGCTGCACGAAATAATTTGTTTGTGAGATAATGAAAAACTGAGTGTAAAATTCTAAAGAGCATACAATTTCAATCACAGAATGAATTTGATTTGATCAAAATCGGTTCAGAAAAGCTGAAATATCAATAAATATATCGGATCGGAAAAACTCTGGGGCCCAGATTTATTGGACGATAGTTTAGAAGAAAAAAAAGACGCTTTCACTATTTAAAAAAAAATGAAAAAGAGGTTTTTAAATACAAGGTAGTTTAAATAGTTGTTGATGATCTCTCTATTTAATCATTATTTTAACAAAACATCACATGCATGTATTTGAAAGACAAAAAGTTGAAACCAATGCTTTTTAGAGAGCGCTCTCTTGTGTTTGAATGGCCCTTGTAAAGTTATAACATTTTACTTTGTAATCGTTTGTAACTATCTGTAAATTTCGAGCATGATGGAGTTATAACTTTTAGTTTCTAATGTTATCATGTTATTGTGCAGTACTATTGTGCAGTACCTTACCAAAACTGTACTACCCCTTTAAATGATTACACGTTTTACTTACTAAAAATTCTGTTTTGACGAGAACTGTATCGTTTTTAACTCAAATTGAGCTAAATGTATCTATATTTCAAAAAAGGTGTCATTGATTAAACTATTTTACTTTCGTTATTTGTTTTAAAGTTTGTAAACACAGTGTACATCGTAACACAGAGAAAAATTTCAAATATGTAAACAACTTTTACCTGCAAATTAACCTTGTTTTTTAAGAGGTCATCTTTATATCAGATCGATTCATAGCGAGGTTCCACGGTATTACGAATTTGTTTATGAACAATTTATTAGAGAAATAAGAGACATATTACGTGTATGGTCACATGACATGTGTATTATTGTTAATTGTAGTTATAATAACTATTTAACTATATTTTACAATTATGCAAATGATTTGTGCTGCTAGATATGCAGGTCTGATCTTGTAAATTTAAATTTGTATTATTCTATTGTGTGTCAAATATGCATTAAGCTTTGTAAGCACCCTGTATATAGTTTTTACGCACCCGGCACCGTTGTTTTGTGACAAGAGATGACCAGATATGGAAGATGGAAAATGTCCACAGGGCCAAGTTTATTGCTAACTTATTTGTTTTTGTCGCTTTTGATACATCAATATATGGAATACCCATACTCATAAAATGGTGTTAAGTTAAGGCTGTGCTGTGTCAGGTTAGATGGACACGAGATAGTTGTAACAACGCACATGTAAAGTACACTTGAAAAACAAAATAAAATATCAAGGAAAACCTCTGTTTTTACACGAAAAGTAATGTCTGGTAATTATTTAAATTCATTCAAGTATAGGCTGGTTGAAATTACTGGTTTGATATGTCTGGTTGAGAAACAGAGTGATTGTATATCTAGAGGGGTAATATGAGGATAAAGAATTAGGGTCCAAGGATCAAAAGTGATTAACATGACTGGGAGCAAGTGGCGAACTAAGGAGATGGTAGGCGTTTTGATAGTGTGTACTTGTGATTGTTTATGAGAACACTATAATTTACGATGACATTCTAATACAAGAAATGTAGTGAAAATGAAAGGGATAATAATAAGGATAACAAAGATAATTTTGTTTAGCTTTCCAAACATACTTAATCTGGCGATGGTGCTTAGATACATGAAACCGAAACATTCGGCTAATCTTGAAGGCTCTTATAAACGACTGAGCAATCGAGAGACAGATTCTGAAAAGTTCATGAAGATAAATTGCAGTCTTCAAGCATTGATAAATCACGGAAACTGTGGCAACATTAGCGATTATTGTACTCATTGCATAATTTTTGAGAGGGTGGGTGGTTGAAAACGAGCTCCACCGATGAAATCAAGTGCATGTGTCTAGCACTGAAGTATCGTTATGAAATGCGTGACAGGAATGTGTTTGGAGATGTCTTTCGGTCTTATCTTGACACGGGGTATACCCCGTGACAAGATAAGACCGAAAGACGTCTCCAAACATAAGTCTAGACTAGACCTTCGATGTTCACTACATCTGTGAGCTAGATGTGTTAATAAATAAACGCACAATACTTTTTACTGCGACTTTTTTGTTGTACATATAGTTTATTTCTATATAATTTTGTCAAGGTTTTTTTCTTCAGGTTAAGTAATGTTTATGTGATTGAAAGGCTTATTTTTTAATGAAAACAGGCTTCTTACTTAGCGGGTTGTAAGTTGTTCTACCTTTCAGGCAGGGCGGATAGTGCATGCCTCCACTCCTCTTCTCTCCAATCTCTGTATTTTTTTCGATTAATCACTTTTATGTTTGACACACATGTAAAGCAATTTAATCTCTACACGACACTATTTATAAGTGAATCCTAACTATACTGGGCTGTTTTCGTCAGATGGACTGATTTTTTAAACAGAAATCCTTCGCTGAGCATTCCCACAAGTAGTCACAGGTCTTCAATTATCATACAGGTCTTTGATGATCATATTATGTAGTAAATGGGCTTCCAAAGCCTTCGAAGGCTTATAAGCAGTCCGTAAGCCTTCCTGCGGAAGTCTTCGAAGACTTATAAGCAGTTGGTTAGCAGTCCGTAAGCCTATTTCCTACGGAAGCATTCGAAGGCTTAAAAGCCTTCCTACGGACAAGTTAATATACACATTTGGTGTCGACTGCTTTCATTTTTAGCATTCGACTGCTTAATCTGAAGCTCTAAAAAACCTTCAACTGTTTCTTGCTATAAGCCTTCGAGAAGTAAAATTTAAAGTTATTCTTATCAGTATGTATAGGTATGATAATCAGGCTGAATTTTCACGGCATGCATCATGATTGGATTTTATTTAAAAATTGAGCTATTTCGGAAATTATAAAGCCAGATTGACTCAATTAGAAGTTACGAAACATGCATGCATAAATAATCTGTAAATTCACAAACATATTGAAAACTCAGTGAGTGGGACTGTAGTGTTATTTTGACTAGATATAGCACTGGCATGTAATGATTGATTCAAGTCAGTTTATTAGTGATTAATGATACATTTTGGCCTAATAATGTTAAACAGGATTATTAGTAGTTCATGTAGGAATGAAGAAAGTGCAAAGTTAATCTTACCTAAAACTTAAAACTTCCACTGGCAGAATAGCTTAGTAGACTGCATGCATGCTTCCATTGACTTTCAGCTATTGCAGGTGCATGATGGGCAGTATTTTTCCTCCCAATTTCAAACTGCCATAAGCCTTCGTGTAATTAGGCCTTTTAAGGTTTGACTACTAAGACCAACTCTCCGACTTCTAAAGGCCTGGTCACACAGGACACGACTAGACCCACGAATGCAGTACGCATTGGTACAAATATATGGCAAGCCGTTTTTAACATTTATTCCTATTTCTTGATATCAAGAAATGCATTCTTGATATCAATAAATACTTTTCTGTTGTTAATCATTGGTAATTCTTGATATCAATAAATGCATTCTTTATATCAATAATTCAATTCTTGATATCAAGGAATATGAATAAATGTTAAAAACGGCTTGCTATAGATTCGTACCTGTGCGTAGGCCTACTGCATTCGTGGGTCTAGTCGTGTCCTGTGTGACCAGGCCTCTAAGCATGAAGGCCTTTTTTTCTATGACTTCCTATTTAATTAGTCGCAATCCAGGACTGCTTACAAGAAGGTCTTTAAACGAAACGACCACTTCTATAATATTGGGTTAAGCAGTCTGATGTCTTCGAAGGTTTAGCGACTGCTTAACCCTAATAAGGCCGGGGGGGCCATAATGCCCCCCCCCCCCCCCCCCCTCCGCAATGTTTTGTATTGCTCCAAAATGTGGTAAGATGACGCGCCGCTGCTTGGTGACTTTTTTTCTTTTGGGTCTTGCGCATATTTTAAAACAAACATTTTGAAAATCAGACCTACCGTTACGAAGTCACGTGACCTTTTGTCTATGCATGTCAGCCCGAAAATCGCTCAATTTCGTGATTTGTGTACAAAACATATGGAAAATCGGTTTTTGTAAAAGGAGGTATATCATTGGTTATTTGGTCTTGTTTACATTTTATATGTTTGTTTTGTGGTTCAAAATAGTTGAATTATAGTTAGAAATAAAATAAAGAACAAAAACAATAAAATACATAAGTAAAAAAAAAATACATAAGAAATTATAAAAACAATATAAAACATAAGGAAGAACCTGGGTCTTCCAAAAATGTGTGTCGTATTATTATTTCAAATGCTCTAAAGAATATATGTAGTGAAAACCAGAGTTTAATTATGAAGAATATATGATTTATGGGTAAAAATATGAATTTTACCATATTTGCATAAATTACAATTTTTCAAAAAATTAAAATTACCATTGTATTCTATACACTTCACTTATCATGCGTGCAATTTGTCACGTTTTTTCACATTTTTCATCGGCCACTCCGCGACCGAGATTTTAGGGGGGGGGGGGGGCATAATGGCCCCCCGGCCTGCTGAAGACCTCAAATAGCCCGGCCTTTTTAGGGTTAATAAGCAGATTTGTTTGGTAAGGGTAACTATTGAAGCTTAAATTTTCTAAAACACAGCGCGCGACAGTATAACTTGAGTGTTATAGGCCAATTATGTAAAACTAAGTAAAACCTGCAATTTTTAGTATGCATGGTTTTACCACAGTTTACATTGAATTGAATTGAATTGAATTTCGGTTTATTTGCAAATTCAAAATCATAACAAAAATCCATGGATTAAAAATGTTATGTTACACAAAAATTGTAATTGTTACATGGCATGAACATTGTAGAAATTATACAATAAAAATTAAACCTATAATACAATAGTCAATACAATTGAACAAGTCTAAATTTATAAATTATGCATGTAGTAAAATATTGATCTATATCTTTGATACTGTTACTAATATAATTGCACTACATTCATATTCTTATTGCACTTTTAATTTTATAATTGAGTGTGAAATTCAAAGTCTCAAAAATGTTCATTAAATCTAAAATTCAAAATAATTATTGTGTGTGAAATTCATAAATAGTTATGATTATATAAAATTAAAATAATTTAATACAGTAATCTGTGCGAGATAAGTAAAACGAAAATAATACGGCAAATTAATCAAGAAAATAAAGTAAAATGATATTTTTAGGAATACAGTAACGAGCAAATCGGCATCTACATGGAAAGGTTGAAAATATTATGTGAGTAATTATTTAGCATAAACATTTAATTGTATAAAACGAGAGAAAGTGTACAAAAATACAATGACGTAAGACATTGGAGAATGATTTATGTAGGAGTGACCAAAGCCATCAGATTCAATAATGTGTATAAAATGAGCACAATCTAGGGTGCAACTATATTGTCATTCAATAATGTGTATAAAATGAGCACAATCTAGGGTGCAACTATATTGTCATAGCTGAAGATAGTACGTACAAATGCTACATAAAAAAGTATTATACTGTTTAAAATATATAAATTAAATAAAAAAATTTCAAAATATCACAAATTACTAAAAAGTTGCTGCGAGTTATGAGTAAGGTGGATAATAAGCACACACGTATAACATATTCCAATGTAGAGTGAAATCTCTTCAGAAAGACAAATACAAATATATATAGAAACTCTACTGCATTTCTGAGTTCAGCAATGTAACAAGGCTAGGAATCGATGAGTGTCTATACCTAGTGGTTCTAATTCGGGGTATGTGTAAGTGTTGTGCATTTCTGAGTTCACGACCTTGCACTAGGTCCTGGCGACTGGAGGGGTAACATGTTACGATGTTGCTCAGAATTGAACATTATGAATATTATACATTGTGAATTCCACAAGGTAGGTCATATTAAAATGAAGTAAATATACAGCCCCTCAATGTAAAATAATGTAAAGAATATAGTATGCCTTGTTAGAAGTTGAAGAACTACGCTCTCAAGAAATGCTGTATATAATTCATGGTAAAATAGCTTAAAAGGCAACTTTAGCACCCTAGATTATCAGTATGGGTATGAATATAAACGCAAATTTTATAATAACAATTTTGATATTTTGTTACGTAGCATATTATACAGTATGTGTGCATTGTGTCCTTCATGAAGTTATGAAACAGGGAAGTTACAATTTTAATGTGGTGTATATACAATAATCGATATGTGCGTATAAATAGGTAAGTGGGCCTGGGTATTTCCATGCAGTTACATAAATGTATGTAAATTATTGCGAAGGCTGTGCTTGCCAACTCCGAACAGGAAAGGAATAATAAACAAACCGAACAATGACAAGTTGCCACCAGGTGGTCGGTGTTCATTGTTGCATGGTAATTGTTCAGTCTCGGGTCATGGTAGTTGCGACACGGCAGGGGCGGAGGGGTGGGGGTGGAGGGGGTTGTGGGTTGCGGGTAGTTATATGTAGAACTGAAGTAGTGACGACACATTATCTTGTTATCAAATGATAATGGACAGTTCTAAAACAACGTATCCTTTCATTAAGTATGTAGGTATTGGAGTGCAATCATGTGGCATTTCTACGGCAGCACCGAGGGTATGTTCCCCTCCCCCTCCATTATTTGAGGGAAATAAAACACAGTATAATGCTCAATAAGAGATATACTTTAAATAAAGACATATACAAGTTATGTGTCCCCAAATCCAGTCAGTCCGAACACGCCACTGACTAGGGTTCAATATCCACTGATCTGTGAGTCACTGCATAAATTATCATAATGAACCATATAACATTAACCTATTGGGGACGCGCTGATAGTTTCAGTTGGTACGTTACGTATATTCTGCATAATACCGCTGCTCGGGCCAGCTTATAAACCGGGACTACGCAGGTTAATGGGGAGTAATTGGATGCTAGTATACTTGTGCACGCCCACGCGCATCGCTATCATGGCTATGGTACAATGGTTCACTGGAGACACTGCATTATGTTTATCACTCTGTCTCATTTGCAAAAGTGCATCAAACTTGTTTCTGATTCATATAATCATTATAAATATACAACAAATAAACAAAAAAGGAGTAGCTATAGAATCAGAATAGGCTGATGTGCATCGACGACCTTTCACATCAATCTTTACACACAGACTGACCACGCGCATCATTTAAAAAAGTTGTTTAAATATTTAAAAATGTATCATATGACAAAAGTTACGACGAAAATAAAACAGAAGTCGAAGAAATTTATATTTCAGCTAAATATATAATGGTCACAGTCGCCAAAAAAAAAAACAGTCAAAAGGGATACATTAAATCTGAGATGGGTAATGCCAAGTAAATATATAGAAGTAGCTTTCTTTTCCCCTGGATGTCCTGGATCATTCTGGACGCACTAATTACTGGTGACAGACTTGAATTTCAAGCAACCGTTTTTTCTGATTACTAAGCATATGGATTGATTGAAAACAGAAAGAAACAAAATACATCTGCCGTGGCATATGGCAACAATCTATGGGCTAGTGAAATTGTACAGGTGATAAACAGTTAATGGCATTGTCTCTCTTTTTTGTGGCTCTGACTAAAGTTGGAACACTGATGAGAATTTAGGCCCATTTTCGATATATGCGCAGTATATTTGAGAAAAGGGGAGACAAAGAATTAATGATATGTCGCAAAATACATCAAAACTTTCGGTTGGAAGGCTATTTATAGACTCTTATATCAATCATCTTTTGTTCCAGCTCAAAACCTTTCAACGATTATTTTCTTTGAAAAGGAGTAGATACTATTGAATAATGTATCTTAACACATCTCCCAGTGACACCTCATTAGTTATGATTATGGAAGCGATGCAAGGCGTTATATAGCACATGATCAAACACACTATCGAATGCAACACTATTTCACTTTCGATCCGCCCTTATAATTATTTAACTACATCGTACTTATTATAACCTACTAAAGGGCCGGTCATACTTACGGTAGTGGACGTAGTTGAACGTAGTGGAGGCTAACGGAGTTGAACGCAGTTGAACGTAGTTGAAGATAGTTGAACGTACCGTACGTACCGTACCGTAGTTGACCGTGATGCTAACTTGGTAATTAACTCGGGGGAGCCGTGATCCTCGATTTAATTTTTGAACATGTTCAACAGAGCGGTACGTTAAGGGCATCCGTGATGCTTACGTACTAAACCGAAATCTAACGTAGTCTAACGCAGTATAACGTACGTAGTCTAACGTAGTTTCACGTACTTCTTGACGTACTCAAACGTACTGCATAGCGTACTCTAACGTACTTTACCGTGACTAAACTATAGCATCAGCACATCTGGTCCAGGCATGTTTCAGCAAAAAAAAAAAAAATGGCAAATTTCACAGAACTGCTATGTTTGAGAAACAAACGCACAGTGGCCGTACTACTCAACCGGCTGGCTGTTATACTCAGCGCGGAGTTGCTATCTACCGTAGTTTGACGTTCTTTAGCGTAGTCCAGCGTAGTGGCTACCGCAGTCTACCGTACTCAAGCGTAGTCAGACGTACCACTCCGTACCCGTCCGTGAGCAAGCTGCACCCATAAATTGGCGTAGTCTAGCGTAGTTTATTGTACTTAAACGTACCTATCCGTATCTTTCCGTGGCCAACCACCGTACGTATCAGGGGACCACCGGGCAAATAACAACACATTACTACATGTTTTGGTACTGTTTTGTGATATCAAATAGATACCTAACATTTTGCAAAGGTTGAGTAATTCATAAACAAAGCAATTAATTTCCACCACTTACGGAACCAGTACTATATCCTGGTTCCTGGTTTGCGAGTGCGCCAATTCTACTCACGCGTACATTTGTAGGCAATATAATTCCGAGCGATTCGCTTGTGGTGTGGCAACATTGGTAGAGCGCGCGCTTTCCAATCGTGAGATCCCGGGTTCGAACCCTGCCCACCGCGTTTGTCCTTCGGCAAGACAATTTATCCACTATTGCTGCTCTCTACCCAGGAGTATAAATGGGTAGGCCTACTTGGTCGGGTGTTAATTAGCCTGGGCGCTATCATATGGCTGCCATTGGCTAGTATGCTCCCCGGGGAGTTGAGATGGTGCGCAAGATAATTGTGCGGGTTTGACCTCTACCTGATGACCAAGGATAATAATAAGCGCATAGGGACATGCAATGTTGCTTATGTGTTATGCGCTATATAAAAGTGGTTAATTATTATTATTATTTATTATTACACAATTCAGACCGCATAAACGCATGCTTTAGAATGGTGATGCGGTTTCCAATTATATATTTCTTTTCTGCAAACATATTTTTGTGAACTTGTTGATGGAATGGAATACTAAAGATGTTACCTTTCTATTATACAAATATTAGTTTTGGGTGGTGGTACCCTTTAACGTAGTTCAACGTAGTTCCACGTAGTTTAACCTAGTTTAACGTACTTACACCACGTTTGACCCACATTAGATTACCCTACGGATCACTACGTCCATTACCGTATTAAAGTATGACCGGCCCTTTACATACTCATTGCAAGCATGATAGTACCATAAAGCTTTGCGTGCAGGCTTGTAAATTGTACCAAATGTGAGCATTTAAAGTCAAATGAAAAAGCTACAATCAAATTAACTTCAAGACGTAAAAAACAACGCGATACAATTTACAAACTGTATGATACCCGAATTTGAAATGGCAAATAATAATTATTATATTTTCGATTTATATAGCGCCTATCACGATTGAAAATGATCTCTGTGCTTTACAATGTCATTATTACCCCACTTTGCACTGATTTTCTTTCACGAACACTAATTATTATTTGTGTTACCTATTCTATATCGATTTCTTGACTACCGTCTTTAATTCGATATTTTAACGCAAACCATATTTGATTTCACCTCTCCATTCCGCTACCCCCTATGCTATTCGTTCCACTTAGCGCGATATGCCCTATTGAAGTATGGTCCCAGAGCCGTATACGGCTCTGTATGTTCCTATAGAATGCCGCCATCTCGTGTTTGCATGTTGCGTATCATAACACTAACTGTAACCATAGACACTTGCTGTACCCGCGGAAAATCCGCGGGTTTTTGTGAGAGAAAGGCGATGGTGACATAACGATACTTTAAATCTGTACTATTCCCAGAGTCATAATTTAAATAGTATAAGACAAAATAGACACGGGCGACTCATTCCCGCCCCACAACCCGTCGTTGGACGGGGCCCCGACGCATTAGGGTCCCGTCCAACGATATCGGGCCAATGTATAACAAAATCATAATGGTTTAGTACCCATGGAAAGTTATTAAATTATCCCCCATATTTTATAGAGTCCATAATTTGTTCCGCTTGTATTATATTAGATACAGTACACTATGTTCGTGTACTTGCTTATATACAGTAGCTTCGCCGTTGACCCCCCCCCCCCCCCCCCCCCCCCCGCGACTCCAATTGCCTGCATGACACATAACCCGTCGTGTCCCATGAACGTTTCATATCCAATCTAAGTTCTCCGGCGTATATTTTTTTGTCATATTCTTGTGAAACCCGATGATATATTCCGTTGAAGCAAGGATATGGGAGTTCCATGGATGAAGGGAATAGTAGCCGTCAATACATGCATTGCATAATAAATGAGCAGATACCACCCCCAGGCGTCTTCTCTTCGCGGATGGCATAATGCAATCATATTACCGCAAGATGTCGAGATTGTATAAAACTCCCCTGCTCCACCATTGTCCACCCCGCTTTTAGACATAATAGCATGGACAGTCATCGACTTTAAACACATTCATTCACCTGTAGAATACAAATATATCACCATGGTACCGAAGCTTGGTTAATCCCTTTGATCGTATCATCGTCACCGCCTTGACGAGTGAGGACAGTCAAGCTTTAACATTTTTTTTTTATAAAACTTACATTTTCAGAAGAACTTGAACAAGCCGTGTCTTTGAATAGACTTTTTATGAAAGAAAATGCTTTAATGATAATTTTTACATAAATATCCGTTCCAAAACATGTTTAATACAAGAAATATTATCACATTTCCAAATATTCACTACCCGTCAAAAACTTAATTTTCAAGGTTTCCGCACATTTCTCCAGGAAAATATTGACATTTATATAAAGATCGACTACGCTTCTTCCTGGTAAATCGGATGCTGTAAGTGAGCGGGAGATTGCGAAGTCACAATTTGATATTCTTTTTTACCAAAAAATGTAACATTTATGATGTGCTGATCCCAAGACCAGTAACGTATAGCATTCATGACTCGACAAGACATGCATCAGCGTAAAACACTCGTCGATAAAGAGGATTTTCTCAGGCATGCCTTAGTGAGCTCATTGTCCCGTGAAATGAAAATAATTGTCCTTGCACCGGATATGAGACAATAGCATTGGAAATAACTACTGGCAATGAATGCAGCGGCGACGATGATTTGGTCAAAGAGACAATATTCGTTCATTGTCCATCTCTAGTACGTCTATGCTGTAACTGTATGCCTACGCCACATGTCCGTTTATTCCACTTGATATTTGTTATCAGTTTCCCTCTCTCTATTCAACCGGGTTCAAACCTCACTTCTCATTTATACGTCGACTAAAATCTCTGGCCCGAAATATCAGGTGGCTTAACTTTAATCCGGCCTAAAAGACATAGACTTCCAGTAACTAATTAAACCGCTTTGCACCTGTCGACCCATTGATTGTTGCTATTCGTCACCAGAGATATTCTAATTATTTCCTTTCATTATCCATACAATCCCTTGAGTTCAGGTTATAGGCATCGGGACAATGGGCCGCTTGAAATTCAAATCATAGTATAGTCGTTTATCGGCCAACTTGCGTCCTATATCATCCAGGACATTGTATTACTGGTGACAGGTGGTACTATTACTGAAATGGCAAGCAGGTTTTGTCCAAATTCCTAAGGCAAGCCGAAGTAGAGGGATTGACAGGATAATGAAAGGAAACAATTATAATATACCTGGTGGTGAATAGCAACCATCAATGGTATGCAGGTGCAACATGGTTTAACAGGTTATCGGTAGTCTTTGTCTTTGTAGGCCGGACTAAAGTTGAGCCACTGACAGCCATTATCTGATTCGTGTACGTTTCTCTATAAATGCATTGTTTTCACGGAATGTCGCCACTTTCTATCGGCATTTGGAGTATTTTGTCCTCCAAAGACAATAAGAAAAATGATAGTGTTGTTAATCTATCATTATCTCATTGCACTGTCTTTGTACACAGTTGTACATCTCCACTAGAGACGTTCAAATTGAAACATTTAAATTATACATACAGTATACGTATCTATAGCATGTAATAATGTAGACCGCTTCACATCTTAGTGTTTTAACTTCCCTGAACTCTCAGTTGGTTTTCGAATATTGTGTTTCGGCTCTAGAATAATCACACATACGGTATAAGACGCATTGCTCTGTGTGGATTGATTCACTGTGAAAACCCCCGTTACTGTACAGAATAATTATATATATTTGAAACGATAATTCATGCCGTTACGATACTAAATAAACTTACCATCGTTGTCACATTTCAATAAACATAAATGTACGAGGTTAAGAAGAACGATAAGAGAAGAATCAGAAGACAAAACAGAATTAGAAAAGGAAGAAGGGAAAGAAGAACATTATTTAGAAGGAGAATAAGAAAAAGTGATTTTATTTCCATTTTACTAGTGTATAATTCAAATAAAGTACATGACACTAGGCCTGTGCCAATACGTTAAATAAAGCACTGAACGATGGGTAACCATCGACATTTGCAAGAATCACGTCAAAATACGTCGACATAATATATATAATAAGAAATTGATAAGCAATTATCCGTATTCAACACATATACCGGTATTCAAAAGTGAAACGTTTAAAGTATTCCATTTACTGTACAACTGTTAATTGCAATTAATGCTTACCGATGACATCTGAACATGCAGCCAGCTCAGGGTATACAGCAAAGTTTGAAGGAATACTATAGCACGTTATGTAGGGACGATGAAGTGATGATGGATTGAAGATGCCACGATTATATTATAATATTATAATTATGTTGTTGATTGGTCCGATAAGATGACCGACAAAGATACAAAAAGGTTCACAAGCAAGCTGATTAAATCACTGTTCGCAGTAAAAACGTAAGATAGCTATGCCTACTCGGTTGGTTATCATATCGTTTCTTCCATACACGTTAAATACATATTCAATATTGAGATAATTTACATCTTAAAGACGCAAGACCGCGTAAAAGTCACAATCTGTTGAATATAATATGTTACTAACGAAGGCTAGAAAGATCGAGATTGTGACCGCACTCGATCAGGTTTACGCCCCTTGATCATCTTCGGTTGTGGTACAAACTCGTACTGGTTGTGTCGACTATTCTCATTGGCTAACAACCTTGTCCACGGATCTACCAAGTACCAACCATGTGCATATGGGCACCAGGGGGGCGGGGGGGGGGGGGGGGGGGGGGGGGGTGGCTGAGGTCTTTAGCCCGAACAACTATCCTTCCCTTTTCACCTGATAAGCACGGAACGAGATCTTCGCCATTTTGAAACTGATTTGCTTTTGATGGTTTAGTCTACAAATTAATAAGATTTTGCCCAAGTATGAAATGGTTTCCCCCAAAATTATGTTATATTGCCCTAAAATTATATTGCCCAAATGTTGTAAGTGTTTGCCCGAATATGACGAAGTTTTGCCCGAATATTAGGTGCTAAATTCCTAAATATGAGGTGTTTATGCACGAATATGGCCGTTTTCAAACTCCCGGGGGCTGCACACCTCCCTTCCCCACCCCGCCTCCTAGGCCTATGATACCAGCCTATAAGAAGAACAGGCATCGGGACAGATAGCGGCACGAGGTAATGGATTTCAGAAAATTAATTCGGGGAAAATAAACAAAAGAATAAACACACAGATGCAATGCAAATGATAGAGATTATAAAGTTTGTTGGAGTCAAAATTTGTTAAAGTATTTGTTCAGTGCGAAATTTCAAGTGGGGTCGTCTCATAAAATTGTGATAAGAAGAACGATTATGGTCATATTTATGTTACACCTTTATAATTTGATCACCAATGAATGCTTGCAAGATTACATTTGTGACGTAAAATTACAGTGCCACATATTTAGGACTTTGAATAATATACGTGGTAGTATATTGGGTTTTATAATCTTTATCCTTACATCTATATATCTATTTGACTTATGTTGGATAACGTATATAATTCCAAACATATTAGCATAACAAGAAGTCAAGTTCACCAAATAAGATCCACATTCGCGCATGATGTGGGGATGAGGGCTGAATCTGATAACGACATCAGTGGGGAAATTGTAGAATAATTGCATCTTCAAGTACAATTAAATCAAAGTAATTCATGTTGGTAAACGGTTCATCGTGTAAGCATAGAAAAGTGGCCTCACAAACATCGATTTTTCTTAATTATTTAGCTATACCCATATAAAATATAAAAGTGACATGAACTATATGTGCTCTTATCAGCAAACAGTAGTTAACCGACCGTCAATGTCTTAATTTAAATTACCTGTAATACATTGACAAAATGCACTTGGACCCTCAATTTGTTAATATGACAACTGTATTTATCTATAATCCGTCAATATCAAACTGCAAGAAGAGACAAACTGTGACATTGATGTGGACCTTGGATTTTGAGTCAATAACTAAACTTGATAATGGCCCCCTTCAATTTTGATGATAACACGAGATGACAACTAGTTTTATTATGCAAATAATTTGATCGATGTACTACATAAGAGGGTGCAGTGCAAACAAATGACCAACATTTTCTATATCATCATTAGCTCCATGAGCAACACAGATGTAAACTGTAGGGGTGGTTCTTGGTGGGAGAGCAGCTTAAAGGTAGTGTTCAGTATTGGTATTTCCCGAAGTGCCCCCCGATATTGTTTGGTGAGATAATGAAAAACTGAATGTCTAATTCGAAAGAACATACAATTTAAATGACAAAATACACTTTATTTGATCAAAATCGGTTCAGAAACGGCTGAAATATCCATAAATATAATTTTATTCAAAATGTTCTCCACCGGCAATCACCGGGCGATGTTTAGATTTTTTATACAAATTTCAAAAAATGCTCGAAGACTACTTTGAAAAAAATCAGAATAGGTTTGTAAAAAGTCGTTGATGATATCTCTATTGAATCATTATTTAAAAAAACACATTAAATGCACAATTTTGTATGAAAAAAGGCTAAAACCCAGATTTTTTTTAAATAGCGCCATCTTGAGTTGTAACGGCTCTTTTGGAATGATAACAGGGGATTTACTTAGTCGTTTGTAATTGTGTATACTTTTCGAGCACTGTGAAGTAATAACTATTACTTTGTACCGTAATGGTCATGATGGTGCAGGTTTTGGTTACTAAAGTTAAGTTTGACCAATACTTAACTATCCCTTTAAAGGGATGCCTGTAAAGTGTCTAACTCCTCGAACATTACTTGGAGCTTCCTCGTTTCTCTTCTACCGTGTTGTTTAGCTTATGGTAAGAGAATAATAACATATATGTAGATGCCCCTGTAGTATGACGATATCTATCATTCAGCTCAAGAGCGTTAATGAACGGTCATAAATCTCATTATAAGCGTCATACAGTAATTCGTTATAATGCTGACGCATATTTTCCGCATATTTTCGTTGTTTTAACCAGCAAAGTATTGTTCCTTTTCAATAAAACTTTCACACATCATTCTGACATATCTTAAAATGATTTTAGTACAGGAGTAAAGTCTCAATTTGTATTTGGGCAGTATCGGACACTTTACAGGTGCACCTTTAATGACAGTGTCATAATGCACACCTTATATATTCAAAGTCATGTGAACGATCATTTAATGGACCTTCATATCTGATTTGATACGAGTCATGACATGCATAATAACAAATTCCCTTTCATGAGTTTACTCCCTAGTTCATCAACCTATTTAAGCCTATTTAAGGGACCCAACAACTAATAATAGTTGTGTAATAAAGGAAAGATAATTTTAGTCGTTCATACCACCAACAAAAAATCAGATTTGGTAAAGAGGGCGCTGCAGGAAATTTGTTTGTTTGTGAGATAATGAAAAACTGAGTGTAAAATTTGAAAGAGCATACAATGACAGAATCAACTTTATTTGATCAAAATCGGTTTAAAAACGTCTAAAATATTAATATGTAAATCAATGGAGCCGCGAGCTATCGAATCTGGCAGATTCTTCTTCAGGCGAATGGATGACACTAACTGAACTAAACATAGAATTATAAACATGCACAGGTGGGAGGAAAGTGCGACCAGCAACAAGCTGGAGTGAACAAGAACAAAAGAGTGAGGGGATACAATGGAGGAGGTGTACATGCAGTAGCAGGCTAGAGTAGACGGGAACAAAATAAATAGTGCTGATGAGGGCTACTGGGGATGGGAGAATGAGTCAAGTGGTGGCTGGAAAGCTATGAGATGAGACGATTAGGCACCATACAACCACATGGACTCAACATCCAAGAGGGATTTGATTAATCTGATTTCATTTCCTCTCCCTATCTTCCTCAACAGATTACGTTCACATATACCCCCATGTTTTGTTCCGTCCCTTACAGCTGCTCACTATTCAGTTTTTTTATATTGTGTCTTTTGCATATTTGTGCCCATTTCTTAACTAGTTTATTTTCTCCATTTCTCTCCACATATTCAGAATATATAACTTTATTACATTCATCATGCCTTGTTGGTCAGTTTCCACACTCCATTCTATATCGCCAATTTTGTATTGTACATCTTTCAGCCCCAGCACTAATCTCCTCCCACTTGCCATCCATTGTATCTTTCTACCATCCTCTTAAACACCTCCTTTGTTTCATATCCTGTTCTTTCATTGCTTATCTCATAGCTTTCCAGCCACCACTTGACTCAGTGGGCCGTATGCATAAATACAAGCAATTGCTTTAAGCACAAGCAAGAGCTTGTCAAGCAAAAGATCAAGTTCAAGCAATTGCTTGAATTCATATGCACAGGCTTTTGCTTGTGCCTAAACCTTTTGCTTGCACTGCCAAGCATTTGCTTACGTGTTGGACAAAGGATCGTTACGGTTGTGCGAACATCGCACTGCAGGACAACAATGCTTCGTGCCCGACCTGGCGGTAGTTTTTTTTTTCTTACGCAAATAGCGAAGAAACAGCACAGAGCATCAGGGGGGTTTCTGTGCAGATCGATGGACAAAAATTGCCGTAAAAAGTCTAAAATAACAGGAATTTGATTAAATATGAAATCACAACATAATCTCTGAAATAAGGTAACCATCCTGAAATGGTATGAAAATTTGATCCTTAAACGCGAATGCCCTGAGTAAGCAAGAGCTCAAGCTGGTCCGGAGGTGCTTGAAAAAACGCAAGCAATTGCTTATCAAGACTTTGGGCCGTATGCATAAAAACAAGCAATTGCTTGTGCTAGCCTTTTGCTTGAATCGGTATGCACACAAACAAGCAATTGCTTGCAAGCAAAAGCTTTTGCTTACAAGCACAAGCAATTGCTTACTGCTCGTAAGCAATTGCTAACCAAACAAGCAATTGCTTAAAACCGTATGCATAAAACGAACCTTTTACTTGTCTTGATAAGCAATTGCTTGCGTTTTTTCAAGCACCTCCAGACCAGCTTGAGCTCTTGCTTACTAAGGACATTCGCGTTTTAGAATCAAGTTTTCATACCGTTTCAGGATGATTTAGAACTCCTGGTTCCAGAGGTTATGTTGTGATTACATATTTAATCAAATGGCTGTTATTTTAGACATTTATATTCATGTAGGCAATTTTGTTCATGATTTGAAAATATTTGCGTAAGAAATATACTGTTGCCAGGTCGGGCACGACCAGGGAAAGCTGCTATGCAAGGGACTACACGACGTTTGCATACACTACGAATCCCCTTTGTTGTCATGCAGTGCGATGTTCGCACAACCGTAACGATGCTTCGTTCAACACGTAAGCAATTGCTTAGGCAGTGTAAGCAAAAGGTTTCAGCACAAGCAAAAGCTTATGCATACGAAATTAAGCAATTGCTTGGACTTGATCTTTTGCTTGACAAGCTCTTGCTTGTGCTTATAAGCAATTGCTACGTTTTATGCATACGGCCCAAGTAAAAGGTTCGTTTTATGCATACGATTTTAAGCAATTGCTTGTTTGGTAAGCATTTGCTTACGAGCCGTAAGCAATTGCTTGTGCTTGTAAGCAAAAGCTTTTGCTAACAAGCAATTGCTTGTTTGTGTGCATACTGATTCAAGCAAAAGGCTAGCACAAGCAATTGCTTGTTTTTATGCATACGGCCCATTCTCCCATCCCCAGTAGCCCTCATCAGCACTATTTCTTTTGTTCCCGTCTACTCTAGCCTGCTACTGCATGCACACCTCCTCCATTGTATCCCCTCATTCGTTTGTTCTTGTTCACTCCAGCTTGTTGCTGGTCGCACTTTCCCCCCACCTGTTCATGTTTATAATTCTATGTTTAGTCAAGAATTAGTGTCATTCATTCGCCTGAAGAAGAATCTGCCAGATTCGATAGCTCGCGGCTCCATTGATTTACATTTTACTACACTTGCCTGTATAGTGGACAAGCAGTTTTCAGCAGTTTTTTACATTTAAAATATTAATAAAAATGCTTCTTAAAACTGTTAAAACAAAGTTTTCATGAATCAATCCCTAGATAATATTATTGCTACAAAACTGCTTGATTATATTTTGTATATAATGTATATTTAACAATTATCTATAATTGGTGGAGGATTTAGTAACTTTCAATACGTTTGCATTGTCATGGTAAACATGACCGTCATTCATACGAAATTATGATATTATGTCTTTGTTATGACCGCTCTCAATATCATGAAAGAAATAGTTTAATATTGGTCAAACTTAATTTTAGTAACCAATCCTGCACCACTAAAGTACAAATAAATAGTTATACCTCAACCATGCTTGAAACTTATACACAATTACATATGACTAAGGAAAAACCTTGTTATCATTTAAAAATAGCCGTTGCAACTCAACAGGGCGCTCTTTAAAAAAATATTGGTTTCAACCATTGTTCATACATAATTGTGCATGTGATGTCTTATAGAGAATAATGACTAAATAGAGATTTCATCAACAACTATTTAAAACCCTCTTTTGACATATTTGTTTAAGAAGTCTATAATGCATTGTACGTATTTGTTAAAGAGTCACGATGTCCCCCGGCAGGGTAGACTTATGAATAAAAACATTTTGAAATCAAATCTTACAATTATGAGAGCATTCGAAAGGGAAATATTCTCATTTCACATGTTATATTCAATGAACTTTCAAATGGAATTAAAAGCGGCATCCCTGGAAGTACTAATACTCAAGTGTATCATTAACCTGGATACTGAAATAGTGTCTCAAAGATAAGTTGTAAATTGTCTTTCCTTGATGGATTAAAAACATGTGAAATAGTGTTTCAATATCATAAAGATGTGTGCTTAGCCAGTGTTATCAACGTACACTTTGATTTTTGATAATGTGCGTGCATGGTTAGGATAACAAACATCTTCAAACGTTATTGTCAATATCATTAAGATACTGTACTGTTCATAATACTGATAGCGTTTCTTTTTTACAGAGACACTTTGAGCATATATTCTCATGAGAGCACATGTTTATCATAACTTCTGTTTACATTGCTAGCGCAAACATATTACGATTAAATATAATAATCTCTAACACGTATAAATAAATTATATTAATGCAAACAAATGCAATAATAAAACGTGTTTACAACGGTTGAATCTCCGCCAGGATCTACCCAACCCCTTCATGCCCTCAGTACCCCTAAAAGTAATCAATACATCCTATTACATCTGTTCGTGGGTATGCATACGAAGACTGCATTTTGTCTAGGACGACCTCATCGTCTGTGATTATATTGTCTCCACACATAAACATGAATATACTTGGCACACTCCCAGACGTTGGCTCATACGGAACTATGAGGCCATGTTTGGTTCCGTAAGTGGTGGTAATAATTGTATTGTTTATGCATATTACACAACCCCTTTGCAAAGTGTTTGGCACTGTCGTACTGGTGGGGGGCTTTGGAGGCTCTTGCCCCCCCCCCCCCCCCCCACAACATTTTTTTTTTAATTGGCTTATATCAAATTCTATACCAGTGATTTTAAAAATATATTTCTTTATCCAAGATAACTAATAATTTACTTCATGACAAGTCAAATTTCCTTCCTAAGTATGCACCAGATTGCATGATTTCAAGTAAAATATTGAACTAAGGTTGGCGCGGCCACCACGGGGCAATCAGTAGCATGTTCGCCTCGTCCCCTTGGACCTTTATTAGTACATGCATTATGATGGAGAACGGCGGAAACGCATACGCCAGCACGTTGCGCCAAGGCAAGGGATGGAGAAGGCATCTGTTGCCATCGCCATTACGTCCCTGTGCTTGGTGCAGTAAATCCGTAGTTGCTTGTTCAGAGCATGGGCGGAACCCCACCTACCATTGAACTCTTCCCCTCTCGGTCGCTTCGCTCACTCTTGATTCGGTCTTGTCTACGTCTGGAATATTTGTTCATGTTGTATCATAAATAATGTGGCATTTGATATACTGTTTGAATTATATATGTCACTTTGCAAATATTTTCTTTTTGGGTGGATATTTGTTTTTTTTCATGAAACAAATATAACCTCCTTTTCAGACTGGTAGATTTGTTCCCTCGCAAAGTCCCAAATATTTGGTTTTGCCCCCCAAAAAAGTTTTTGCTCATTACGCCACTGGTGTTTGGCATCTATCTAATATCACAGAACGGTACCAAAACATATACATGTGTGATGTTCTTTGTCAGGTGGTCCCCTTTATATTTACATTCAGTATTTCATGCAACAAATGAAGTTTGTGAGTTCTAGAAACATGTAGATATAAGATGAAATTATAAGGCTGGTGACATGTTCATTATTCTGAGAATAATAATAATCTTTATTTGAGAAATATCTTGTGAATACATGCACAACACACATATAATTTACAAGAACGATTATTACATTTTTAAATTCTGCCTACTGAACAATATACTCTAAGACTAAATAATGTGACAATGTATTATATAACATAAAATAATGTCCTCTATAACAACACATTACCAAATAAATCCTTAAAGAATTATCAAAGATGTTTTCGAGGATTGTAAACTCACAACAAAATATACACATTCTAACAAGAACACACGAAGTATAACATCGGCTTAAATCTATCAATTGAAAGACTTGATTACCTGAATAAATTAAATTTACAATCATCACTCAAAATGTAAACACATAATATGTACATCCAGCTTTATTACTGTATCAACTTACAGAATGACATGATTAATGTATGGTGGAAACATGTATCAATACATTTGTTAATATTTCAAAGAAGCATAAACCTCTCCAAATATAAAGTAATTTTGTTTAGAAAAACATCAAGGTGGGTTTCTCTGGATGGAACGATTTCACTTTCTTGTTCTTTGTCCAATAACCAAAACATGATTGATGGAATGTTTTTGTTCACAATATGCACCATAGATTATTAGGCATTTTATAACTTTGATTCTACCTAACTATTATCATAATGTAAAAATGGTTCATTTTTATTTATATTACAAATTACCTGTCAGTGTATATTCATGTAGTTCAAAAGAGAGACACAAAATCTGCAAGGCTGACATTTTTATTAATAATTTAATGATATTTCTGTGAAAGTATGCAACAAATTTTAGAATTTTATTTAACTACCACCTAAATCTCATGAAAAAAATATCTGTTCAAAAGCATCACACTTGTTCAATGAATCAAATGGATATATTCTGTATTTGTTTTGTTATGTCGGTCCAATCAGACAAAACAGATGGATGGAATGTTTGTTCACAATATGCCCCATAAATATATAACTGGCATCAGGATGTGAAAATATGTCATGTTTAATTTAATTACAAATCATTAGACTGTAAAACATAAACTTTTGAAAGACAAACATGGAATTTGCAAAGCTGAGAATATATTAGTATTCTAATAATATTTATTTGTGCATAGAGAATAAGAGGGGACGTTTCCTTTTCCTACCTCAAATTATTGAAAGAAACAGTTTGTTCAAAAGAGGCCACAATTTGTTAAATAAAACGGACATTGTGTTTTGTTACAAATTACATAATTGTAAGTTGCCATTCAACACAGATTTGTAATAATTCACATTAATAGTTGTAATGACAAACATGGAATTCGCAGAGCTGCCAATGTATTAGCATTCTAATAATGTTAATGTGTGTATAGAGAATATTAAGTTGTGACATTTCCCTTTCCGACCACTAAGTCTTAAAAGTAACATTTTGTTAAAAGAGGCCACATTTTGTTAAATATAATGGATATCGTATCTTGCTATAAATGACATATTTGTAAGTTGCCATTCAACACAGATTTGTTATAATTTACATGAATAGTTTTAATGATAAATATTTATGGATTGAAAAGAGACTTAGGTACATACAATTTTAACTCACACAAATTAATAGTATAGCTCTGGACGGAGTTACATAAATACTGAAAGATTATTTAGACGGATTTAACAATATTATGCACATATAATTGTGTAGCTTAATATGTTTATTTATGTAGAAAGGCACATACTTTTTATTTATTGTAATAATTTGTTCTGAAATTTACATATTTTACTAACGCTTCAAGGTATATAGCATAATTTCAGCTGATTCACAATAATTAAGATATTTATATCATATTTACACACAACATATAGTCCAATATCACAACAAATATATACACTATTTTATAAAATTTGAGCAATTTATATACTTTATAATATTTTATCATAACGGATAATAGATGAAATTGATTATTGCTCGATGCTACAAAAATAGGCCATTTGAGTGTCATAAGTTACATTTTCAGAGCACGACATTCAGTGTCACTCAGATATGTGTAGACATTATTATTATTAGCAGTACATAAGATTGTTTAAATATGTTGCTTAAGGCATATCGAATTTCCATTGTATCACTATGAGTGTATTCAATTCATGAATTGGGTAGTATTTATTTCTTCTCCTTCTGCCTGAGTTGAGTCTGTAGCTGTTATTGTTTTCCTCCAGGAGCCTGGTATAGGAGTCTATATTCTTCCCCAGGCTATCTCGTTTCATCTGCAGGTCAGTCAGGTTGCTCTGGGAGTCAGTCAGTAGCCTGGTGGTGTCCATCATCAACTTTTCCTGCAGGATGGTGAAAACAAGTAAAGAACATTGTAATTATTAGGAGCAATAAACGGATTAGTAAGAACTTGGCTAGATAATCCCGTTTCATCTGGACGTCTGACAGGTTGCTCTGGGAGCCACTCAGTAGCCTGGTGGTGTCCACCATCAACTTCTCCTGGAAGAGGGTGAACAAAAGGAAATATTGTAATTCGACAAACTGGATAATTCAACTTGTGACAAATACAATTCTGAGACATAGAATTACGTTCAGATTAATTTCTGGTCCATGTTTTAAAAATGTATTACAATTATATACGAATCTACATAAAAACATTTAATTAAACAAAAGTAAAAGATAATTCGCCTTTTCCTCTGACTTCTCCTCCTCGATCTGCCAGTGTCTTCTGTAAGCCAAGTTCATGATAGAGGACGCCTAAAAAGTAAAAATATTCCCCGGCCGGTAGACTTATGAATAAAGTATCTTGCTATCAAATTGTTCAACTATGAGAGCATTTGGAAGGGAATAATTCTCATTTTACATGATTTATTAAAGGAACTTCCAAATGGAATTAAAACCAACCAATTAAGTGTCGAGGGGCATTTGGGGGAGTACCCATACTCAAGTGTACCTTTAACCCCTTCCTCTATTTTCGCGATAACTTCGCAATGTTTAAATATGTTACGGTGCCACCTCATGACTTTTTTTTCTTAGAGTCTTGCGCATCTTTTGATACCAAATTTGCGCACACCGGGTCAACAGTCCGGGTGTTATGTAACATTTTGCGATCGCGTGTCACTGAAAATTATATATATATATGTTTAATTCTTCCAACATAGGCCTACAGAGTTGTTAGATGCACCTTTTATGTTGCAGCTTTATACCCAGCTTGTTACATGCACTGTAAGTACTCCCATTTGGCATGGTGAATACAATTATTACATTCGTATTTGCATACAACAATAAAGAATAATACAAAGAAAAACAAAGAAAAGATAACACAAGGACAAAACATAGAAAATGGTAAAACTAAATCAATTTTCATGATGATCCTGTTGTTATCTTACATGTTATGTCAACACTTATGTATAGATTGAAAGTGGCATTACTTCCTAGTTCCATTGACAACATAAAAAAACAATAACATACACAATGAATGTAGAGACATATGATCCTGATAATATATTATGTTATATTGTACAGTGCATGTATATGTAACATAATATGACATCATAATTATTCATTTGTTGGATAATTGTCATATCAATTACCCGTTTTCAATCAGAGATTGTGTTAATATAATCTTAGTATGTATATTGTACCATGAACACAGTTTTGTTCATTAGAATCACCTATTATACAAAGAAAAATACACAAAATACAACAAATTAAAATGTTGCATAATAAATTAGCTCTATTTAGCATATTCTAATTTAAAAAAAAGATTTAGCTATGCAGTATTGTACATCTCATGGACATCTATTATCATGCCAAATTTAGAGTTGATCGGAGTTTCGGTTGCCGAGATCTTAGGGGGGCCTTTTAGCCCCCCCCCCCCCCCCTCCCCCCCCCCCCCCCCCAGTTTGTTAAAGGTTCAAATAGCCCAGTCTTTTAGGGTTAATCTAACAATTGTGCAGTTATTACAATGATACGGTCATACAAATGAAGATATTAGCAATGGTATAATGAACATGATGTCACGCTAGCCTACGTGTATTGATTGGTCCGTAAATAATACGGTTATTCAATGGTCGGTATATCATTTTACCAGGAATGACATAATTTTAGCCAAAGCATGGATCGTATTATAATAAGTATCAAATTCGTCTTCTTATACAGCCATATTGTTTAACATCGATTTTGTAAATGTCCTAAACTGTAAAGGGATAGTTGAGTTTTGGTTGAGAGGGCGCTACACATAATAATTTTTGTGAGATAATGAAAAACTGAGTATAAAATTTGAAAGAGCATAATATTTTACTGACAGAATAAACTTTATTTGATCAAAATCGGTTCAGAAACGGCTGAAATATCCATAAACGTAACCATTTGTAATAAATGTGGGGTCCCACAAATATAAGCTAATTTTGAACCAACCGTTACAAATTTTTTAAAAATACTTCCTCTTTTCAAACATTTTAAAAAGAAGTTTTTTAATAGTTGTTGATTATCTCTCTATCTAATCACTATTTTTACGAACCTTCACATGCACAATATTTTATTTAAAATGGTTTAAACCAATGTGTTTTTAGAGAGCGCCATCTTGAGTTTGAACGCCTCTGTTTGAATGATAAAAGGCTTTTTACTCAGTCGTTTGTGATTTTGATTTCCTTTCAAGCATGGTAGAGTTATAACTATTAGTTCGTAATGTAATTGTGCAGGTTTTGGTTACTAAAATTCAGTTTGACCAAAACTGTACTTTCTGTACCAGAACTCAACTATCCCTTTAAGTAACAAAGTATTCCAATGAAACTAACATGCAAAGTGATGATTCGGTGTTCATATGATAACGAGGGAGCTTCAATACATATTGTGTGTGAGGAAATGAAAAACTAAGTGTTCTTGTTGAGAAATATATGTATAAGTGTATAATGGTTGTATTAAAGGTGAGGTCAATATTTATTCCATCATTTAAATATTTGTACATTCTACACATTTAAGAAACAAAATGTATATCAAAGTATCTTTAAAATTGTAATTTTTGTTATGTTATCTTCATTAAAGGCCAAGTTGAGTTTTGGTAATTTCCAAAGTGCCCCCCCCAACATCGATTGTAACGGATTTGGTTGATTTCAATTCCATATGAAAGATCATCAAAAAAAACATGGGAAATAATAATAATTTCCATTCAAATGCTCTAATTGTTGTGAAATTTGCTTTCAAAATATCATATAAAAGTGGTTGACGCCCGGGTATCACTTTTTAGAACCGCTAGTGCGAGGCACTAGCGTTCTATGTTCTCCTAATAAAAGACTGAAACCAAATATTTGTGTGCACGCTAATTGTGCTTAAAACTATACATATGATACGGTACTTACCAGCAATTTACTCTCCAATATGTGATCCAACTACCGGGTGGATTAAGAATATGATTTTTCCTTCCATTCCGCAAAAAATCAGTGATATATGCGCCTCATGGACCAGTCTCTCCGTGTGTTAGCGCCCCGGGGGGGTATGTCTCCATATAAAGGGGGGTACCATGCGTGACCAAGGACTTGCCAAAAGCACCCTAAACACGTATTTTCGTGGTGTAAAAAATACACCCTAAGCAAGTATGATTATCAGTAATTTGCTACCCTAAGTAAGTAATCATTTTTTTGTAAACCCCTAAGCAAGTAATAACTATTTTTGATACCCTAAGCAAGTAATACTATTTTGCTTTTATTTTTGATACCCTAAGCAAGTAATACTACAGTGAAACCCCTTTATAATGAGGTCGCTTGCAACGAGGTACCGTTTACCTCGTTATAACAGGGTTTCCATGGATCAAGCATAATGTAAATGATTTTTTTTTTTTAACCTTTGGCACGATCCAGGAGCACGATATGTAACAACGATGGACCCCACGCCATGAAACTTCATGAAACAGCCATGAAACTTCACACCAATCAACATCCATTTAATAATTACTCCACAAATTAACATCGGAAATTGCCAATTGTTTTAATATTATTGTATGGGTATATTCGTGTTATGTTATTGCGTTTTGAAGGGTAATATATAAACACCCGAGGTTGTAGAATATTATATATACGGAATGCGAGCGAAGCGAGCTGGAAAATTTTAGCAAGTTAACATCGGAAAATTGCCATTTGTTTCAATATTATTGTATGGGTATATTCGTGTTATGATATTGCGTTTTGAAGGGTAATATATAAACACACGAGGTTGTAGAATAATATATATACGGAATGCGAGCGAAGCGAGCTAGAAAACTTTAGCAATTTAACATCTGAAATTGCCATTTGTTTCAATATTATTGTAAGGGTATATTCGTGTTATGATATTGCGTTTTGAAGGGTAATATATAAACACCCGAGGTTGTAGAATATTATATTATACGGAATGCGAGCGAAGCAAGCTGGAAAATTTTAGCGATTTAACATCGAAAATTGCCATTTGTTTCAATAATATCTCGTGGAAAATTTTTGAAGCCGAGACCAAGAAATTTCAACATTTTTGAGCCCGAGGCCGGGTTTCTTCGCAAATTTTCGAGGCCGAGACCAGGTTAATGAGGGTCGAGACCGCTTGAAAGTGGTCTCGAGACCACTTGTAAGTGGTCTCGAGACCGGCTAAAATTTGAAAGGGGGGGGGGGGGGTTCAAACCCCCCAACACAGCCATTTTGGGGCCAAAGGGGGGGGGGGGGGTTTCAACCCCCCAAACCCCCCCCCCCCCCCCTGGGTACGCCTATGATTATATGTTATAAAAATATAGCTGTACAAAATAAAAGCCTTTTGCATAAATAGTCTGAAAATTTCTTGGGTAAGGTATTGGCACATGAACAAAATGTGTATTTCCTGATTCCTGAGAAAATGAGCACGTCATCACAGGCAAGTCATAAACCTGAGTTATAATAATAACTGTAATAAGTGCACTCTGTTAAAGGGCAATGCAACTCAAGAAAAGAGTTTATATATCGTACTATTCCTGTTTATTATATATAACATTACTTCGACTCAGATTTCTGCTTTGGAAGAAAATGTGAAAACTCAGAACGGTGACTAAAACTTGTTATCGCGCTGAATCAACCCAAGTGGGACCCAAGTACATAAGCTGAATTTTGATACCCTAAACGCGTATTTCAGCAGTGTAAAAAAGATACCCTATTTCCTGATTTTCGGTGATTTCGAGACCCTAAACACGTAACGTACGTAACGTGCCTGATCGTAAAAAACGACCCTTTTTACGTGATTTCTTGGTCACGCATGGTACCCCCCTTTATATGGAGACATACCCCCCCGGGGTTAGCGCGACTGTGAACGAAAGGCGAACGAATGCGAATGGGGCTTGCGAGTTGCGTCAACGGCAGTGTTGGAGTCATATTTCTATGGTTGCGATACATAATATACACGTACTACTGTATAGTATTACCGCACACAGTGACTGCACTACAGTCCCGTATTACCGCACACTGCACTATACAGTCCCGTATTAGGACCTACAACGCTAGTGCTTCGCGCCGAGTTAATTTGACACTTCGAGTTGTAACGGCTCTTTTTGAATGATAACAGGGGTTTTACTTTGTCGTTTGTAATTGTGTATACTTTTCGAGCATGGTGAAGTTATAACTATTAGTTTGTATCGTAATCGTGCAGGTTTTGGTTACTAAAGTTAAGTTTAACCAATACTCAACTATCCCTTTAAGTAAGTGTGTGATCACGGTGTCGAGGTTGTCACGAGTCTGGAGAGTGCCTTTTGTCTATTTTATTTCATTTTATGATTGAAAAAGAGCAAAGAAAATGGGATTCCAATTCAATTCAATTCAATAAGGGTTTATTCAGATGACGTTCTTGCAGCCGAAGCTGAATTGCATGGTCATTTACAAGGTAAAAAGCATCATTATGGTTAAAATACAGCAATGCACAGGTAAACATCAAATATAGATTACATATCAAAGAGTAAAATAGAAATATACTAGATAAAGTCATACGTATAATTAAAAAGCAACATAATTAAACATCAAAACAAATATACGACATGCATGCGAGTTACTGTTGTGAATAATAATCATTTAAAATGCGAACAAAATAGGGAATAGAGCTATTCTTAAATCGGTTGGTTTTACAATTAAATTGAGTATATTTCTGAACATTTCGTAAATTAAAATTGACAATTCTTTGACTTGGCAGCCACGAGGAACAAAAATCATGTTTTTCTAAGTTAATGGCAAAATCAAAACAAAGTTTATTCCTACGTTCCTCCAATGTCAATAAATTGCACAATTCCAAAGCATGATTATATGATTCATAATAAAGTCCCAAAATGATTCTACATGCCCGTTTTTGTATTCGTTCAATATCATCTGTTTGTTTGATTGTTAAATTGGAATGAAAAAGTGGTGCGCAGTACTCTAATATTGGTCTTATATATCCAATATAAACAATAACGAGATCACTAATGGGTAAATTAAAACGTTTCAAGGTACGTAACATATATAACTTTCTATTGCACTTCTTTATCATTTCCTTTACTTGAGTATCCCATTTTAAATCACATTGAATATAAATTCCAAGAACTTTAATTACATTTTCTTCATTTAAAAGTGTCCCATTAATATACAACAATTGGCGAGTTTGAGTTTTCATAAAAGAGACCGTCATGACAATGCATTTAGTTGGGTTCAATTTCATGTTATTGAGTAAAGACCAATTCTCTAATGATAATACTTCTGATTGCAATTTTGATATTTGTGTACAAGTCCGACTTTCTACAATAGTTAAATCATCAACATACTTATAAAAAGGGAGTAAACAATCATGACATGCATCATTAACCATTATTAAAAATAAAATAGGCCCCAACTTTGTACCTTGAGGAACTCCTACATTATTAATTTTTACATCAGAAATATGACCTTTATATCTTACTACTTGTTGGCGGCATTCTAAAAAATCAACTATTAATGAAATGACACATGGTCGTACACCCAATTTAACAAGTTTACAAATTAAAATATTATGATCGATCCGGTCAAACGCTTTAGAAAAATCAGTTAAAACTATAGTTGAAATTGTTTTTTGTTTATCTGCATTTTTATATAGATTATGTAACATCCCAATTAAATAATGGCAAGTTGAAAGGCCTCGACGATTCCCATACTGATTGTTATCAATCACATCACCAATATCCTCCCACAACCACTTAGCAATGAAAGTTTCTGCTATTTTAGCAAAATAAGAAGTTAGGGCTATGGGTCGTAATTCAAGAAGAGTTGGTGGATATGATTTGGGTACTGGTATTATCTCGGCATACTTCCAAACTTGCGGAAAAACCCCTTGTTTAAATGCAAAGTTAAGAATACAACATAATGGATAAGATAACTCATAAGCAAATTCACGTAAAATTCGAACAGGCAAATCGCCTAAAATAGTTGATTTCTGCAAATTGAGTTTACGTAACAAATCATACACGTCTTTCGGTTCTATAATTGGGCAATCAACAGGCGAAGGTAAATATGCTGGTAACTTTGTTTTATCAAGTTTCGGGAGATCTGCTGCCACAGATAAAAACTTATTATTAATACAATTAGCTGCTTCCTTAAAATGTTCAGGTTGATCAGCTGCAAGACCTGGTATGTCGATCGATGGTTGATCTTGAGGTCCTTGGGTAATGAGTTTTATATGTCGATACCAATCAGCAGGATTATTTATTTTAAGTGTATGAATTCTTCTATTATAAAATGAGTCCTTAGCCAATATTATTGCATCTATAACTTTATCTCGAAAATATTTCCATAGCTCGATATCATCAGAGTGCCAAGCTTGCTGTCTTCTTTTAATTAATGATTTAATCTCACAAGATATCCAAGGCTTATCAGTTTGATGAAATTTGACAGTCTTAGTAGGTAAGGACTGATCAATATGTTCTCGCACAACACTATACAATAAATTACACATATCCGTAGGATCAGAAATTTGATATAAATCTTCCCACGTGTGATGGGTTATCCAAGTGCCAAAATCTCGGAGTCCACTATCTGTCAGAGGGCGCACTATCTTTGTCCGCGTCTCGTTGGTCAGCTTGCCAGGTTGACAGAAGAGGGCTGAAGGGCGCCACAGGATGCCGTTGTGGTCACTCATCCCTAGCGGTGCAAGGATCTCAACCGGTTCATATGCGTAATTAAAGTTTGTAATAATTTTATCTAATATATTTTGACCTCTTGTTGGTTTATTAACAACTTGACAAAAGGCATCATTTGCTAAAATTTGGTTCACATCAAGATCATTAAAATCTCCTACTATAGCAAATCCTGCCTCTGGATATTGTATTAATAAATGATCGATAGTGGAAACTAAATGATCAATGTATATATCGGAAGTCGGGTGCTTAGGAGGGTAGTATACGACATAAACTATGATGCTCGAGATTCTCCTAGGTAACCGCGGTGGTCGCAGGTGAATCCAGATGACTTCCAGCTCATCAGGTACGTTGATCGGGAGGGCCCGTGGTTTGAAGCGATGCTTGATGTAGGCTGCTACTCCACCGCCTTTCTTCCCAACTCGTGGCTTGGAGAAAGACATGTATCCGGCCATCGAGAAGTAATCAATCGGTGTATCAGGATCCAGCCAGGTTTCCGTGATCGCCAAAACATCAGCATTATAATTGTTAACTGCAACGACGATTTCATCAAATTTGTTTTTCATTGATCTCGCGTTCATCAAATAAAGAGTTGGTAGATCATAAGTTCTCTTCACATTCAATGAGACAGATGGTTTAATATGAATAAGATTGCTTGCACAGCTTGTTCTCTTTTCAAAACGTATACTTCGAGTCTTGTGTGGTTGTAATAAAACTGAGATCTGCTGACTGACATTCAGTAACGAAGTCAAATAAATGTACTCTCGTTGAATAGGTGTGAGTTTGCGCGTCCCAGCGCGCTTTCCCCGATGAGTACGAGTAGGGCACTTTGAAATACCAAGTTCGACGACGGTTTTCCATGTTGCAGATGGTAAATGTTTACATTCATTGTGTGATCGCAGTTTATAAAGTTCAGAAATCGAATAATGCTGGTTACGTTTCACAGAGACGGGACCAGGATGTTGGTGTATGTCACCACACACCAAAATATCAATGTGAAAACATGCTGAAGAGTTTGAGTAATATAAAGTCGGTGCCTTTAAATACTTGTGATGGTGAAGCAACTTTCCAGTTAATCTTGGATAATAACTAGATTTACTCGTAATGTTAATTGTACATACTTGTTTATCATGTTTATTGCAACACACAATCAGTGCAAACAAGATGGCAGTACACGGCCAGTTCATGATGAATAGCTGTTTAGATGCACTATTTACAGCAAACAAATCTTTTGTCCCAGTTCAATTGGTGTGTTGGCTTGAGTGCTTCAGATACAAAAGAATGTCCAAACAAGTCAATAAATTCAATGGAGTGTGTACTTAGCTATGGTACTGCTAACATGGCTGTACATAGGCTTGTAGTACTGTAGGCAAAATTCAAGTCCAAAATGTTTCTTCAAATTACACACAAACAGATGACCAAAAACTTCCAAAATTTGTCCAGCAGAACCCTTGTTCTATCAAAATTCATATGATAACAACTTGGTGACTGGTCCACACAATACATGTTAGTATAACCAAACATTTTCCGAGCACAAAGCGGAGGTCGACCTGTTAGGCGAGCCATCACTAACAATTCCAACGGGATTCGAACCCGAGACCTCGGGATTGCTATACCGGTGCTCTTAACGACTGAGCTATAGAAAACCCTAGTACGGGGCTCGTCCCTGACACCCCTAAATATTGTCATTGCTCGAGTGGTCATAATTAGCTATTATAAACCTTACATAAACCCGAAAGATAGAAATCAACTTGGGGATATATGCGACGGATCACCAAAGTGATGCAGCCTTTTTAAATAATTAATTCAAACATATAAAGAAACTGACCAGAAATATATGTGATTGAAAGAGAGCAAAGAAAATGAGATTCAAACGGAATTCAAACCCGAGACCTCCGGATTGCTAGACCGGCGCTTTTACCGACTGACCTATAGAACACCCTAGTACGGCGCTCGTCCCTGAAACCCCTTAATTTTCATTGCTCGAGTGGTCAGAAGATATTATAAACCTGACATAGACCCGAAGGATAAAATTCAACTTGGTATGGGGATATATGCGAGGGATCACCGAAGTGATGCAGCTTTTTATAACGATAATTTCAGACATATAAAGAAACTGACCAGAAATTATAATGTGATTGAAAAAATATTTTATTTTTATTAAAAACTGCCTCGTAACCTGTGTATGTTCAGTATGACCAGATCTATACTACCCCTTTATAATTAAGAGAGATTGATAGGTCTACACTTGAAGGGTCAAATCGTTATGTTAGTTGTTTGGCTATTGAACATGAAAGCATTAGTCCTGCCATATTTGTTTCATCTCGGGTATCACTGGTAACTGAATAAATATTTGTTTTTAAACACAATGGTCTCTGCTCTCAATGCTGTTTGGAGTCTGCCATTCTGAAGCAGTACGCCTTCAAATGACGCCGAATACGAAACATTTTATTTGCCCTCTTTTAATCTCGAATACGGAACAAGTTACAATGCACTTGAACCCTCAATGTTTTTTTTTTACAAACTGCCTCGTAACCTTTGTATGTTCAGAATGACCAGATCTATACTACCCCTTTATAATTAAGAGAGGTCTACACTTGAAGGGTCTAATCGTTATGTTAGTTGTTTGGCTATTAAACATCAGTGAAAGCATTAGTCCTGCCACTTGTATTCATATATTTGTTTCATCTCGGGTATCACTGGTAACTAAATAAATATTTGTTTTTAAACAAAATGGTCTCTGCTCTCAATGCTGTTTGGAGTCTGTCATTTTGAAGCAGTACGCCTTCAAATGACGCCAAATACGGTACAAGTTACAATGCACTTGGACCCTCAATGTGTAAATATTTATGAGAGTTACGCTATTTATCTACAATGTCAAACTTGAGAAGAAAATTGGATAGTGACTTTTGGATTTTATGTCATGTTGTTATGGCTAAATGAAAAACTAATATTGTTTAACGATAATAATGTTATCAAAGTACTCCATCAGTGAATAGTGGAAACAAATTACTAACATCCCTTTCATCATTACCATGACTAGAATAGTTATTAAAATGTAAGGAATATTTCTTGGTTGATAAGATTATGAACCTACCATTATATTGAATATGTTGAAATATGGATATGACAGAATTTTCCTCATGGGTATCCAATTATACATGCTAATAAGTTAATTATTAAAAGCTGAACTGAATACAAGAGACAACAATTTTGCATGATTAAATAACCTTTTCTAAATCAAGCAAACTCATTTAAATCTAGTGGTTCGTTCATGTACTACTATTTCCTTCATACAAGTAGAATAATACTTACATACTATGAATAAATAAGTATGATTATTTCAGCTGTGAACAAAATTACCTGATCAATGTAATGTGTTTGGTCAAATATATGAAAACCTTAACCCTAACCAGGCCGGGTTATTTCGGCTATGCTCTGGCCGAGGGGGGGGGGGGGGGGGGGGGGGGGGGGATTCCACCCCCTGAGATCTCGGCTGTCAAACGCGCGGCTGCCACAAAATTTGGCACGCAGATAGCTTGCAACATAATCTACAAGATTGCATTGTTATTTTTTGCCACGTCAGATGGTTAAGATGCAGAGAGTTACTGGAAATGCTGCTATTTGTGACCTTGATGATCATTTTTTTTTGTTGTAAGATACAGTTTATAGTAAACATTTAACTAAACTTGTCTTATGTTTGCTGTAACGTGTTTTAGGCATTGAATTGCAATTTGAAGTCATAATGAATAGCAGTTATTGATAATTTCTCACTCTCAAAATGAATGCCATGGCACAAGTAATTCTACAACCCTTTGCTCAAAATTTGTAACACCATGTAGTTTAAAGGGGTAGTATAGTTTTGGTAAGGCTGAACTTTAGTAACCAAAACCTGGATAGTAACATTATAAACATTATAAACATTATGGTTATAACTCCACCATGCTCGAAATGTATAACAAAATTACAAACGACTAAGTAAAAAGCCCGTTATCATTCAAAAAGAGCCATTAAAATACAAGAGGGCGCTTTCTTAAAAGGCATTGGTTTCGACCATTTTTCATACAAAATTATGTATGTGATGTTTTATTGAAATAATGATTAAATAGAGATATCATCAACAACTATTTAAAAAACGCTTTTGAAAATTTTTGAAAAAGTGGAAGCATTTTTTTTTTTTTTTGAAAAAAATCATCTAATTATTTGTGCCCCAAATAATTATAAGATCAGATATATTTATTGATATTTCCGACGTTTCTGGGTCGATTTTGACCAAATAAAGTTTGTTCTGCCATTAAAATTGCATGTTCTCTCAAATTCGACACTCAGTTTTTCATGTTTTTCATTACCTCACAAAAAAATTGTGATCTGCAGCGCCCTCTCTACCAAAACTAAACTACCCCTTTAACGTATCTTAGTCGTTGATATGTTTGGCTACAATTCAAGCAGTATATTGATGCATAATTATTCGATAATACAGTTTAGTTTGACCAGAACAGTTACTATACAGGGTGGCCAAAAAAAAACACGGAACGGGGCACTTCCCAAAATAAAGTAACAAATGTATTATGTCCATCGGATAGAGTGTCTTTTCAAATGAACAACGATACCAAGAACAGTCAATTTGGTTGTGTAGTTTATGTTTTAGGGCGCAGTGAGTGACATAGTATCCTTTTGTATAGTATCCTTTTAATGTGTGACGTAGTCAAGCGCCTCCCATGTCGGTGCATTTCAATTTGTACTAACAGTTTGGTAACAATTATCATGCATTTGAATGTAACCTTGGGAGTAATTGATTTGATAAGACCATGAAGACGGCGATCCAAAACGTATATCGATATTCAAACACCAATCCTCACACCCCCCCCCCCTCCCCACCCCCCCCCCCCCCTCTCCCCCGGAAATCATCGTATTATGGTCTTATAAAACGTTAACATTCAAAATATCTTATGGTCTACGTGCTCATTTTACGATGGACCTTTCTCAGTAGCCCTCCAGCTAGATGTAAAATATGTGTGTGAGAGTTCAACAACTCTGGACCAGATATTGGTGCTGTCTTTATTCTAGACATGCAGATGAAATGAAGTAATGTTTGTGAGAGATCAACAAACTCCGGAAAAATACCAGGTGCTTTATTTGTTTTTGAAGGACTATAATCATTATGAATTAATGAATTAATGTGTGTGAGAGTTCAAATCTCTGCTCATGTTGACACACGTTCATGGAGTACATCAATGTCAAATAGCAGTATTTTGAAACGCCTCGCACACAATGGGACAATGACAATGGGAATTTGTATTTTTTACTAATATTGGATTATAAAATATCCCACGCGAATCAAATATTTTTCATCAATGTCATCAATTAAATATTGACATCAGTTCGAACAAATAGATAACATATCACGCGATGTTACTCGACATACATATTTAGGCAAACAAAGTACAGTCAGTTCATAGCTGGAGTTTATCAATATTTTGATCGTGCTTCATGTGAAAATGTCAGTGCAAAAAAAGGGTAAATTGTCAACAACCACGAGTAAGAATTGATTATGATTCGAAGTTAGAATATTTTGGAGAGTTCCAGAAACACTGGATAAATATAAGTGATTTAGCTTGACTTAAAGTATTACTAAAATACAAATATGTGTGTGAGAGTTCAAAATCTCTGAACAAATGTTGGTGCTGTCTGAAGTACTACAATCACGGTAATGATATGTATACACGCTTATGAAGTTAATTAAGAACGATGTCAAACATGTGACATTACTTTTAGTTGATTTTTGCTTTGGTATACTTAAAATAGTGGCATAAATACATGGCATTATTTATGGCATTGTTTGATACGAAGATTTCACAATTCGGTTGATATAACTGAATGTAATTGTATAATTGTTGTTAACGAAATCCCAACTCTATTTCCCACACATAACATAAACGAGTTAATGACTCAAACAAAACTATCCCAAGATATGTTGCGTGGATAAAGAGAACAGTATTTAATCCCATATAGGCCTAATCTACAATATCAAGAGTGGCATAGAATTATGATCGGCGTTATATTAACGGTACACTTGAGTATTGGTACGTCCAAAAATGCCCGATGACACTTAATTGGTTGGTTATACTTCCATTTGAAAGTTCATTGAATAAAACGTGAAATGAGAATCATTCACTTTCGAATGCTCTCATAGTTGTAAAATTTGATTTCAAAATATTATATTTATATATCGTCTAGCCAGACAATATATTGACTTTAAAAAGAAAATACATAAGATGATTCACTTCTTTCCACAAATTTCAAAAGAGGTTTTTAGAAAGTTGTTGATGATATATCTAATTAATCATTTATTTTAACGAAACATCACATGCCCAATTTTGTATGAAAAATGGTTGACACCAATGAGTTTTTAGAGAGCGCCCTCTTGAATTCTAATGGCTCTTTTAAAATGATAACTGGGTTATTACTTAGTCGTTTGTAATTGTGTATACCTTTCTAGCATGGTGGAGTTATAACTATTAGCTTGTACTGTAATTGTGCAGGTTTTGGTTTCTAAAATTCCGTTTAATACTCAACTATCCCTTTAGGGGACAGTCCCTCTTTTACAAAACGTCTGAACAGTTTCCAGTTGACGGATGGGGATGAATGTAACACACACACAACAAAATCAGATCGAACAGCCCAGTAATTTGGATTCTACGAATGAAAAACGAATGCGTCCCTCCATCAAACTATAATCGGTCAGTAAAGGAGTTTAACTGATTTAGCATAATATTACAACAATATTGTACTTATGCTTGTAAAGGTATTGTGAAGCCGACATTTGTAAAGGTATGTCATAGAAAAAGATCTCAAAAATGAAGAATCTATAATTTCATGTAGCCAGTTTAAGCGAGGTTTGGTTATTTTGCTTAGTAATCGCTTACCTATTGTTATGTATGCGCGGGTCACGTAGCTAGCGCGGGTCACATAGGGGTCACGCATAGTGCTGTGGCACTCCTTGGAATCTGTGAGTGAACTTTCTCGACGGGTGAATACACGTATACTGCACAATTAACCGTTGGACGATGGTTTATTAGATTTAGGTCTATAACTCCACGAAAAAGAGATTTCAAGCCCTATTTTTTTTCAGGAATGCTATTAAATGACATTTTCTTTCATATAAGACAATAACCTTGCAACTTTTGAAATTTGGCTTGCAAAAGAGCGGCTGTCCCTTTAAAACAGATATACAGTAGTCTAGTGGGATTTCTGGAAAATGTGCATGTTAGGAGCATTTGGAGGTTAAAGTTGGGAACCAAGCTATTTCACATAATTTGGGGGTGCTGAATCCGATTCGCCCGGTTCCCAAGCGAAATTGAGTTTTTGACCATCTAATTTGCATAAACAAAATGGCCGCAAAAATGACACCTTTTTACAACCTGGTTAGGGTTAATTCAGAAAAGCATTCAAGCCAATTCATGAACTTTTGAAGAATTTTTGTTCTCTTTGTACACATGCTTTATGGGGAAACCAAACTGGAACGTTTCATATTCTTTTTTTGATAGCATAATTTGTATTATTGCATTAATATTATTATCTAGATTTGAATGGAAAAAGAACTTAGTGCTGTTTGGAGTTCAGTTCTTAATATTATAGGTAGAAAGCCATAAAGCTGATGTTAGAGAGTTCTAAATATGTAAATACTGCAAAGAAATCACAAGTCTAATGTTATGATAATTTTCTTAGAATGTCAGACTTTATTTGAGAGATATCTTCTGAATACATACACAACACACAAAACATGTACAAGTAGAACAATTCTTATATTATAAATTTTGCTGACTTGACTATGTACAAAATAGTCCAAAACTAAATAATATGCTAATCTACTGTACTATACAACATAAACAATAATGTTCTCTACATTTAACTTATTTAACACATGATCCATAATAAATAATCGAAGATGTTCCAGAAGATTGTAAACTCACAACAAAATGTAAAAATTATACCAAACCACGCAAAGTATAGTATCTGCTTAAATATATTCATTGAAAGATTTGATTACCTGAATAAATATAACTTACAATCTTTACTCAAGATGTAAACAAAGAATATGTACGTCCAGCTGTATTACTATATCAATTTACAGAAAGACATGATTAATATAAAATAAAAACATGCATAAATACTGTCAACATTGTTATAAGAAGAATAGAGAATTTTGTTCAGAAAAAACATCAAGGTGGGTTTCTCTGGATGGAATGATTTCACTTTTCTTTGTATTTGTCCAATAAGAAAAACGATGTATGGAATGTTTTTGTTCACAATATGCACCATAGATTATTAGGCACTATATACAATTATGATTATTTTCAATTTTTTATTAAAAATCACTTGACAGTGTATACATGTAGTTCACAAGAGAGACATTGAATCTGCAAGGTTGACATTTAAAAAAAATATATTATTGTATTATTACTGTGAATGTATGCAACAAGTTGTGACATTTTGATTTACTACCACCAAAGCTCTTGAAAATAAAAGTGTTCAAAAGCATCATACTTTGTTCAATGAATCAAATGGATATGTTCTATAGTGTTTGTATGTTTGTTCAATTAGAACAAAAAACAGATGGATGGAATGTCTTTGCCACAATATGCACCATAAATTATTCCACATATCATCAGGATGTAAATATATGTCATATTAATTTAAATACAAATCATAAGACTGTAAGACATAAACTTTCGAAATACAAACATGGAATTTGCAAAGCTGAGACTCTCTTAGTACTTTAATCATGTTTATGTGTGAATAGAGAATAAGTGGTGACATTTCCTTTTCCGACCTCAACTTCATGAAAGGAACAGTTTGTTCAAAAGAGGCCACATATTGTTAAATAGAATGGATATCGTATTTTGCTTTAACTTACATAATTGTAAGTTGCCATTCAACACAGATTTGTTATAATTCACATAAACAGGTTTAATTATAAATGAATATATTTATGAATTGAAAAAAAGACTAAGGTACATGTACATACAATTTTAACTCAAACAAATTAAGAGTATAGCTCTGGACGGAGTGACATAAATACTGAAAGAGTAGTTAGATGGATTTAGCACTACCATGGACATAATATAGATTTGTAGATTAATATGTTTATTTATGTAGAAAGGCACATACTTTTTATTTATTGTAATAATTTGTTCTGAAATTTACATATCTTAATAACGCTTCAAGGTATATAGCATAATAAAAAGCTGATTCAAAATAATTAAGATATTTATATGATATTTACACACAACATATTCCAATATCAAAACAAATATATACAATACTTAAAGAAATGTAAGCAATTCATATACTTCTTAATATAATATTTGATCACGTCCGATAGATGAAATCAATTATTGATCAATGCTACACGGCAATGTGTATGTCATAAGTTACAATTTCAGAGCAAGACAATTAGCGTCACTCAGATATGTGTAGATATTATCATCAACAATCCATGAAATCAATTATTGATCAATGCTACACGGCAATGTGTATGTCATAAGTTACAATTTCAGAGCAAGACAATTAGCGTCACTCAGATATGTGTAGATATTATCATCAACAATCCATACAAACTTGTGAAAGCATATTAAATATTTTGTTGAAGGTATATAATAATTCCAACTATACTAATTATAATGGGTGTTTTCTATTCATGTAACAGATCGCATTTACTTCTTCTCCTTCCGCCTGAGTTGAGTCTGTAGCTGTTGCTGTTTTTCCTCCAGGAGCCTGGTGTATGAGTCTATCTTCTTCCCCAGTTTATCTCGTTTCATCTGGAGATCAGTCAGGTTGCTCTGGGAGTCACTCAGTCCATCATCAACTTCTCCTAGAGAGGGTGAACCAAATAAAACGAAGTAATTATAAACAAATCTGATGATTCCATTCAGAGTCAGAATCACATTCAAATTCATTTCCGGTCCATGTTTTAAAAAGAAAAAGAAATATAAATAAAATATATGACAAACGTGAAAATACAGAGAACAACTGAATATTCGAACACAACATACATACATACATACAAACATGTGTTGACAATTAGATAACACTTATCACGATATGAATCTATGTACAAACAAAAAAATACACAAATGAATTTAACAAAAGTAAACAAAAAATGAAATATAAATCACATTTTCCTCTGACTTCTCTTCCTCTGCCAGTGTCTTCTGTGAGCCAAGTTCATGATAGAGGGCGCAAATCGTATCCTGTGTTTTGACGTATTCAGTGCTCAGCTCAGCAAAGGCTGCTTTCATCCTGTCCAGTTTTGTCTCCAATGTCTGTACCTCAATTTTTATTTTATTTTATTTAAAAATGCCTTCATCTACTTTTATGCGATCATAAAGTAAACACAGTATTAATTGTTTCATTTTACTATTCTTATTTGTCCTGTTTATATGATTAAATTTCACTCCAACATTTCTAAAAAAAAAGTTACCGGTAACTCAATAATTTGTACTTCACATACAGTAGAAAAGGGTGGTTAATGATATTATTTGTTTGTGTTTGTCATGTTTCTTCTTTAGTGTTTTGTCAAATCAGTTTGGGAAAAATACATCAACGTTCACATATCATAGATTACATAAACTAGATCAAGTACAAATGTGCTCATGAACCGGAGCCTCATTAAAACAGGAGAGTCAGATTTAACAACATACATTTATTGGTTAAAGCTGCACCAAAACCTGCACAATAACATTACAAACGAATAGTTATAACTCCACCAAGCTCGAAAGGTATAGAAAATTACAAACAACTAAGTAAAAATCCTGTTATCATTCAAAAAGAGCCATTACCACACAAGAGGGCGCTCTCTTGATAAGCATTGGTTTAAACCATTCTTCATACAAAAGTATGCATATAATGTTTTGTTTAAATAATGATTAAATAGAGAGATCATCAACACCTATTCAAAAACCTCTTTTGAAAATTTGTGACAAAGTGTAAGCATTTTTTTAATTTTGTGAAAAATCATTGAATAAATCTAAGGGCCCAAATGTATTCCGATCGGATATATTTTTTTATATTTCAGCCGTTTCTGAACCGAGTTTGATCAAATAAAGTTTATTCTGCTATTTAAATTGTATGATCTTTCAAATGTTACACTAATTTTTTCATTATCTCACCAAAAAAAATATTTCGTGCCTCGCCCTCTATACCAAAACTGAACTACCCCTTTAAGCTATAATTATAGAGAATAGAGGACCGGTCCCGTGCCTGTGGCACGTGGTATACAAATCATCGCGATCATGATGCGCGTACATGGTCTAGCGCCCCCTCCGAAAAAAAAATCTTTCTAGATCAACTTTGTACAAATCATCGCGATCATCATGCGTGTACATGGTGTAGCGCCCCCTCCCAACAAAAAATATTTCTAGAAATTTGATACCCTTTGACCATTTCCTAATTTTCCTTCCTTAAAGTGAATCAGGTAAAGTGTCCAAATCCACGAAATGAAATTGGAGCTTCCTCGTTTCTCTTCTACCGTGTTGTTTAGCTTATGGTAAGAGAGGAATAAAATAGGGTTCGATTTTTTCAAATGTCCCTTTAGTATGAAGATAATTATCATTTAAATCTTTTATTTCTAAAGCGTTAATTAACGCCTTTGGTGACCTTTGACCTTGTCGTGCCTGCTATATTGTGTCCGATCCCCGCCCGGCTATATATTGCATACAGTCATAGACGTACGTACGTTCGTAGAGCCGTACCGTGTACGATACGCGTACAGCTACAGCGGTAGTGAGCGAAGTACTGTGCATATTTGCATTGTGTACTCCATTAGCAAATTTGTTGAAGAAACCGTTTGAGAATCTACAAATAAAATGCGAATGAGAATGCGGCCTGGGAGGAGATCTAGAGGTTCATCAAGAAGAAAAAACAACAATTTGGTTGATAATTGAGATGCATGCAGAGCTGAGTCTGAGAAGCTGCAGGTGATCGAAGACGGTACACCGTCATGCACGGCCGGGATACTCGCTCTCGGACTGATCGAGTTCTCAGCGCGCGCCGATCGAAGCCCCGGCCTAAGGTACGTAGATCACCCCCAATTACAGAATCAGCAATTCAAGTTTGAGTGTAGATCGACAAATCTATCGCTTTCATGGTCTCTTTGACATTATTATTGTCTTTTTCACTGTGAAAATGACAATGATAATCATGTCAAAGAGGCCATGAAAGCAATAGATTTGCCGATCTAGTTATGTTGATATCTCTTTTGTTATGACTATTATGAAATGATGGGCCTTCTCAAATTTGATATAGAATGGGTAATCCGTTTTTTGTTTTTTTTTATCGATGCTCATTTTTGATAATGTTAGGTCTATGTCTAGGTCTGTGTAGTACTCGGTCTAACTCAAAAGACAAAAGTGAAATGTTGCAAAATAAAAAAATTATTGTCATTGTGAATTGTGGTGGTCAGGTGGTGCATTGGGTGGATTGATCCACCTCCCAATTTCAAATTTTTACTGGTCCGAGATGATACTTTAGCGGTCTTGACCTCGTAAAGTACGAAGAACCGTGGTCTCGGCCTCGAAAATGTCGAAAATTTTAAACCAATACTAAATCATACTCTCGGCTTCGGAAATGTTGTACGACTACGTCAAATATGTCAAACTTTCTGTACCGGCCCGCTGCCCATGTTGTTGCCGTACAAAGCCGCATAGCTCTGCTCCCTTGTGTGACCCACCTCACCCCCCCCCCCCCCCCCCCCCCTCCACCTCCATGAAAAATTCCGGCTAATCTGCAAATCTCTTACTTCAGGACAAGTTTTTTTCATTAGATATTAGGCTTGGCAATCAAAATGTTGGGGAAAAAACCTTGGATGATCAGTGTTTTCTTTTTGTCTTACATAAGGCAATTGACTTTCCATACCAATTGCCATCATTAAGCAACTTTTTGATTTTTATCCTCATTTTATAGCATTGGATGTGGCTGTTCTCTTCGACATTATAAATAGAGGATTTCCGAGTACCGATAGAATGGACGTGCAATCTGCATGCTGACACGACTCACACGATTTGTGCTGGTGGTGACCCCGATTGACTTACGGTTAAGGTAATTCATTGAGAACCTTTTTCTTGGACTGTGGACAGAGATAAATGATAGATCTGTGTTCTGAAACTAGAATTTCATCTTCAAATTAGCAGGCAAAATCAATGAGAGTTTATTTTGGCATACCATTGTGTGTCAATTGCTATACTTGCACAAAGTGATCTCACTGGGATTCGAAACTGAGAAAACAACACAGATAAATGTCAGAGGAGGAAAGAATGTGCATTGAGCGCATATTTTGAAAACTTATCATGGGCTTGATTGTTATGTTATATAACAGAAAATCTCAATAAACAAGGGCCGACATTACTGGACATGAGAAAAGATTCACAATGCATTGTAGAATTTGCATTCCCTTACACCATTTTCAGAATGATGAAAATTATTTTAGCATGATTTTATTTTGTATCTCTGCAATATTTTCAGAATGTGGACCTTAGATTTATTATTTTGCTTATTAGAGACAAATGCATTATACTGTATACTGTATACTGTATACCGATTGAAAAACAGATGAAAACTGCTACTGAAAAATTGACAATGGAATAAAATTAGAGTCAATAATTATAGTGTAGCTTTCGATCCTAACAGCTGAATAACAAACGGAAGGGAAAATAACAAATTTGGTCCATGTTGATTAGAAATCAAATCCTATTTTTACTACATGAATACATGTTTGCGGTTCATTTTGTGCAATAAGTGCACATGACTTACACATTACTATTTATCTGATTGCATTCCTTTTTTCACAAATCTCACCCTCTCTATAGATTTCTTCAAGACCCATCAAGATTCTACACACCCACTATACCACACCACCCAGAACAAATAACCAGGCCGCCAACACCGAAGTTCTCGCAGACCCTTCAGTCGCCATGCTCATACCCTGCGGGAAACGGACCCACAACGTCCATTAGCAAGGAACTAAGCTAGCAGGTTTTTGCAAACGGGGAATCCTGCAGTTCGTGTGCAAAATCAAGAACTTCCTACAGTAACAGCGGGCCGACCGTTCTTGGGTTTAAATCTGCGACACACTTTGGTCAGAATTATTCCGGTTATTATGCGACGGCACGATACAGCTCTATGGTCAACCAATCAACATGCTTGTAGCGAGGTAAACATTCAGCACATTGCTATCATGTGTAGTACATAGACAATTAGTTGGTGTGTTAACAATACAAGCCAGCCATGCGTTGTCTATACATTGCTTGTGACAACGAGATGTGACGTCATGCAGTCTACGAATGTACGTCCGCCTTCACCAAATTAGCGAAACTGCTTGTCAACGAAAGTTATTTGAGCGCGGTGAACGGGGCAATAGATCGCTCCCTGCGTCGTTGAAAGCTCTGTACGTCGCTGAGCAAAAACACCATAATATTGGAGCAGGACTTCTAGCGTATGAGACATGTTAGATGTGGACGTCGACCGTGGGAAGTGGCAGGGATGTTCGGCCAGTGATTGCCCACAGATCCCTCACCATGCTGATGCCAAATTAACCCGTTACCTACGAGTTTATGAAATCCCCATAGACTTTGTACACAACCCACTTGGTTCCTGTGGTCAAGGGGTTAAGGCCCTACCGATAAGGCCTTCAAATTGATATATAGCATAAACAGTTCATTTCTCAAATACAACTCTTCAGCATGGAATTATTCACGCACACATTTGGGCAAAAATTAACAAAACCTTATTATAACAAGCACCTCAGGCACAATTGGATTGAATACCTTATGTCGGGTATCTTGTGTCTGGGCTTAAAAATAATAAAATACAAAGATCCTTGACGTGTAAAATTATCATCGCTGTATCCGGTACCTCTTGTTAGGAGGTTCCACTGTATCAACAAAGATAAGTTTTGTTGCGGGAAGTAACAATGACCGAATAGAGCTCATAGCAACAATCTGTTATCTTTTTCAAATTCAATCAAAATAAATTTGATAATATATCTTTCATGTCTTCCCTATTACATGTGATAAAGGTAATTATGATTTAATGAAAAAGGATGTTTTTAATGTGTAGTTCAAATCAGTGGGCAGTACGGTACCTCGTTATAAGCGAGCTAAATGGGGTTTCCCTGTATGACATAAATTTATCATTTTTTAAAACTCAAACAAACCATTGTTTTTCTTAGATGAAATACTAATAAATAATATAATTCAGAATAATTGTACAAGGTTATTGATATAATGTATGATTGAAGTTGCTAATAACACCCATGAAGAAATGTGAGTGTGTATCACTATGCCAATTGTCCTTTTAACCCTCCTTTTGCTTGGATTCACAGAGGCTTCCCCTATTATGTGCAGGGTATTGAAGGGTCGGCCAATTCAATTGTATTTTTCATAGATCAGGATCAACCAAATGGCTAGGTGGACAATGTATGAGACACAATTATGCACAATGATCTGATATTTATTCTTTGTGTAATGTAGCTTTGTTTATTTTATAGTGATTTACTTTTGTAAATTTTGTTCCAATTCATTCAAATTCGAATGTAACAATTGCTATATTGTATTGTTTATACTATGTATGTTTTGATGTTCAATGTACACTGATCCTTTCAGCACTGCTGCTGATCAGTTTGAAATGTATACCAAAATAAATAAATAAATAAATAAATTCACAGAGACACTACATGATCTGCACACATCCAAAAGTTGAATCAATCACCCAGTATTTCATTTTTTGTAACAGTTGCTTCTGCATTTATTGAAAAATTAAATACAAAGTATCCAAATAACAATAATTGCATATTGTTATATAATTGATTTTCATAAAATGTGAAAATGCTGTGTAAATACACAAGTTATTCAACCATTTGCATTGCTTCAAATTTCAGGAATGTAAATCCTACTTCAAAAAATTACAATTTACCAGCATACACAAACAGGCGATTTTGATAGTTTGAAATGTAAAAAATGCACACATAGTACCAGGTAAAGGGGGAAAACGGCTAGAAGCATGAAAATGTACAGTCAAACCTGTGTACCATGACTGCCAATCAAAGTGGCCACTGTAGAAAGGTGATCACTATAGACAGGTTCCATTACATTCCTTTTCTCTGCAAGGGATCATGTTTGGTGGCCATTATAGGCAGGTTTGCTGCTATAAAAAGGTGGCTGCTATAACAGGTTTGACTGTACTTGAATGTAAATGTGGGCTCTGTGTAGTGATGTATCCGCAGAGTATGTGTGAGTGTGGGTGTGTGTGTGTGTGTGTGCGCGCATGTTAGATACTAACACAAAACAGACTTGTAGTTATTTGCAACTGGTTGACATAAAAGATAAACAATGTGCTCACACTGTCTGAAAATCTATACTCTTTCATTCACTGTGTTATTAAAAAATAAGGAGTACATGGGGAGCAACCTCTACATGCAGTGATGTTGCCTGGGGGCGCATCCCCCCTAATAATTTGCCATAAAAATACAAAACATCACATGAATAGATTGGGGGTATGACAGGGTGAAGGGTGGGGGATATCTCTCCTTTGCATAACTAGCATACTTCTAAAGATATACATACAAATAATCTACCCACATATACCCTCCCCAAATGTCGCCTATATATAGACATGCAAATAAACATCACAGGAATAGATAGGGGGTATGACAGGGTGAATGGTGGGGGATATCTATCCTTTGCACAACTAGCATACTTCCGAGGTGATACATACAAAAAATCTACCCACATACCCTCCCCAAATGTAGCCTATATATTATAGACATGCATGTAGGGTGTATGCCTGTTTCTATAATGGTTTCAATCATGTGGTCCCGAGGTCATGCTTTCTTGAATTCTAGTATATTCCAAGGTAAGGAACACACTGCACATTTTTTCGAGTGAAAAGTTGCAATAGCTCCCTACTGTGGGAGGGTCGATAGTGCGATACCCCTCCCACACCATCCCTGCTCCCTTCCACGACCCCACCCCCACTTTTCAAAATAGTCATGCCACTGCAAGAAAGCCAATAATGTATTATACAGGGGGAACATTCTGTAGAAAAAAATATACGGTGTGCCCCCTTTCAGTCTGACCCGCTATTCCATTGTCTCCATGAAAAATGAATACACAATATGGCGGATGTTGCCTACTGTATGAGAGAGGGAGAGTGAGTAATTATATAAGAAAATTTGAAAGAGAACAATGGAAATTCAGAACGTACGTGGAGTTGCTTTTATTTGGTAGCTACGCACGGTAGCTGTAGTTATTACGTTCACGCCCACCCGGCGGGCGCGCAACAGGCAACGCGATCACGGGCTGAACCTCCCCGATAGACACGGCAGCGCAATTCAACGAGTCGATGTACCTGCGACTGTTGAGCTGAGCCGATGTGTACATGTACGGGTGCGCATATCAACGGCGGGACCATCATTCCTGTGACAAATTTACGGTAAGCCATCAGTTTTCGGTGATAAAATATGAAATCAATATTCCCTTTTTTCACGAGGTAAACGGTTTTCGTTTTCTTTCAAACTTTCACAAATCTTTCAATTGTATTTTACAATGATATTGATATAGGATTGAAGTCTCAAATGTCATTTTGTGCAATATCTGACACTTTACCTGAATCACTTTAAGGTAGTAGCAATCATCACCTGAAAGGTGAGGGTCATACCTGAAGGCACGGTGATACCTGAAGGGCCGGAGAGACAGACATATCTTCCTCTTTTAGTAGTATAGAAGGGTGCTATGAAGTTAAGTTTTGTACTTTGGAGATAATCATTTTAATCATCATAATGGCATTTTGTAAATTCATCCTAAAGTTGATCTTAGGTGTTGATCGTAATATCCTTTATGCCTGCGTCACAAATCAAACGGACTCCGGCCGAATTTGTGGATTGCCAGGAGGTCGCCGAGTTTCAAACCCGCCAGGGAGTCGAGCGCATTTTCGCTTTAAAATTTACCCTGTCACATATTGGGCGGGGCTCGGGCGGAACCTTTGAAAACTAGTGATAAGAAATCGTCCTGGGCATACGGGTGTGCGCCGTCCAAGTTTCGGTCGATGATAAATAGGTATGTCGGTGCTCTTCCGACAACCGGGCGACGGCCGGCTGGGCTCCGGGTGACGTCCGGGCGGGCTCCGGTCGACGTCCGGGCGGGCTCCGGTCGGCGGTCGACGCACGGGCGGGCATCTTCCGTGGAAAGGGGCCAAATCCCTGACTTGGCAGGAGGAGCCCGCCCGGGGGCGATTTTTTTTTCCCAAACAGGTTTGCAAATCCTTGTGAATTAGCGACTTGGTCAGAGTCCACGCATATCCGAAATGTCCGACTAAAAGCATTGAACCAAGGTAGGATTCGAACCAGGGATCTCTATTCTCTAGCGTATCAGTCTAATCACGGTCGCTACCTCTCTACTGACTGACCTAACTAAGTTCGCTTGGTTGGTGTTGGTTTTTAGGGGGATATAGCCCTAACACTAACCCTTACCCTAACCCTAATGTTGGTGGCTATAGGTCAGATTTAGTGGCTATAGGTCAGATTTAGTGGCTATAGGTAAGCTTTAGTGGTTTTAGGTCAGATTTAGTGGCTATAGATGAGCTTTAGTGGCTATAGGTCAGATTTAGTGGCTATAAGTCTATTTATAACTCGAATTGAATACGCGCGCTTTGATCTCCATGCAAGTCGCCCGATTCCAATTAAACGGGCATACCTTATGCGTTAGTGCCATAGCAAACCTGTTTGGGGAAAAAAATTCGACGCCCGGGGCCCGTATAAGCCGCCCGACCGCGGCCCGACACCAGCATGAAGTGCGCTCGAAGCACGCGCGATTTGTTTACAATTCGGGTGGTATACGGGAGGAGGTCGTTCGGGTATCGTAGGGAACTCGTGCGACGGCCGCGCAGCTCTTCCGACCGACCTCCGAATTTTAAAGCCCCAAATGGTCTAAAATCGTCAGATTGCCGCCCGAATATCGATCGAATATCTGCCGATGCCCGAGCGATCTACGGGCGACCTGTTTACGAGCTCTGCGACCTCAAAATTCGGCGTTTGAAAATCGCTGATTTGGGAACAGGTTTCAGTGCCCTGCGAACGTCGGCCGAACCCTGAAAAACGCGGCGGAGCCCGCAGTAATCGAGCAGACACCGGCCGTCGTCCTGGCGAAAATGCCCTTTTGAGCTCCCAGAGAAGTCGGGCGGGCTCCGTTTGTGATTTGTGACGGCCCCTTTACGAGTTCCCTAAGATTGGCAAAATTGGTATATTTAAGTTGATCTTAAGACGATCTTAGCATGAATAATGAATAATTAATCTGTGCCATAAAGATGTAATCTAAAAAATCAGAAATTGCCTCTCATCTTAATCTTTCGTGGGGGAGTGGCTTCAGTTTCTCAAATTTGATCGTTTATCTCGCGCACAGCAAATTTTTTTATTTTTTATTTATCACTAGGTGAGCGTTATCTTGTCTTATTTGTTGCGTGTATTATTCAATGGCTAAGGCAGGGTAGGGGAAGTCTTAAGTTTAGAAGTAACTGCTGCTACAGAATACGTTTTATCTTAGAAGAGGTAATTTACATACACTAAGATCAACTTCTTTGAGTTGATCTTATCGTCAAAAGTTTATCCTAGGATCAACTTTAAGACCAACTTACAGAATACCAAAGTTGCTTTTAAAGATCAAAATCTCTCTACAGAATACCACGCATGGAAATAATAAGCAATACAATCTTCAGATGAGGGGATTCCTCTGGTACCTTCGTGTTTGAACTTTTCAAGTTTATAAATCTGCCCCTTACTTGATTTAGGAAAGGATATGGTGGGAGATGAAAGAGCGGCCCTTTTTATGAGCCAAATCTCGAGTATACGCTGGCATAAATAAAACCGAGAAAAATTACTTTGAAGTTTGAGCATTTCGTTTTGCTATAGAAGCCTTAAGAATGGTTGTATGCTGGTGGAGTTTGAATTTCATTTATCGTTCAAATATTTTTTCCATATAGTTTTCATTTGTTTTAACTTTGTATATTTAGAGCAATATTCATTTTATCCAGATACACCCTTCTGCCAAATAGAATTGGCACACGCTGTATTGGTCTCTATTTGGCAAAAGGGTGTATCTGCAGATACACCATGAACATTCCTTCACCTTTTTTGGCAGAAGGGTGTATCTGCAGATACACCCTTCTGCCAAATTAAATGAGTGAATTATTTCGTTTAGATATTATGCCGAAAAGGTGTATCTGCAGATACGCCATACAAATCCCGTCACTTTTTGTTGGCAGAAGGGTGTATCTGGAGATGCCAACAAAATTACTAAAAAATTACTCCAGATAGGTCCTATTATCTCGAAAACTAAAGCTCGAGCACTTCTGAAACTTTGCTAAATGACAATTTTGACCTAAAAAACCCCCCAAATTGAAAAACCTGAAAAAGTCAAATTTTCTGAGATACACCCTTTTGCCAAAACAGGGCCGAGAGAGAAAGGGAGAGATGGCGATGGGCAAGAGGTAAGTTGTACAATCCGATGATAATGTGTGTTTCCCCATGTCAATATACATATAGGTTAGACACACATTATATCACCACAGCTGGTGGCGTATCCTTGACCCGATATAAATAAAAACTAAAATACGGGATTTCTAGTGGGTTTCCGTTCTGTGAAGCGAACCGCCACGAAGACGCATTTTATTTTCATTTGTTTGATTCGTTTTCTGACAGAAAACAAGAAACCAACATAATAATAGGGATCGATTGATTAGTTTAATGTTTATTCAATTATAGAAGCTTGACGCAATATAAATGCACGATACCAGATTATTTTGTATTTCGTTGGTGCGGATTATTTGTTATTTCATTATTGACATTTCATACATCGCTGAAAGGAGGGAGTGGCTTACCAAAATTAATCGTTATTATGTATACACAGCATTAATGCTCAGCAGACATTAAAGTAGCCATGGAAGGGGACTTCAGGTGCTAGTGCCCTTCGTAGATTGACTCAATACAAACAGACGAGGAAATGATTATTTAGAAATTGCTAATCTATTCTAACTGTGCCATTATTTACATAATTTAAAAGTACACTTGAGTATTAGGTACTTCCCGAAATAAAATGTGTAAGGGTTTTGTTGGTTTTAATTCCATTTGAAAGTTCATTGAATAAAACATATAAATGATAATCATTTCCTTTTGAATGCTTTCATAGTTGTACAATTTGATTTCAAAATATGTTATGTATAATATCGTTTAGCCAGACGATATCTTGACTCTTAAGAAAATAGAACAAGTTATTATACACTTCTTTCAACAAATTTTAAAAGAGGTTTTTAGATAGTTGTTGATGATGACTCATGACAAATGGTTGAAACCAATGAGTTTTTGGATAGCACCCTCTTCAGTTTGAACGGCTCTTTTTGAATGATAACAAGTGTTTTACTTAGTCGTTTGTAACTTTGTTCATCTTCAAGGCCCAACAGGTTGTGCATTATTACAAAATGCGTTTAGGGTTTGTCCGTTTATTGTTAACTTTTCCATAACGCTGCTTTGAATGAATAACCGATCCGTTGCATTTACAGGGAAAACCCCTTTTAACACATGCACGAAACACCCTTTTGAACGTAGCCTAGCAATGCCAAGATGAGAGCTATTATTATAATGTACGTAATATGGCATATTGCCATATATTCTGATTTATATTGCGTGAGTCATAAAATAGGAAACCGTGCTTAAATGGATCTAACTTTATAACATTGTCCAATCCCCAAAACTTAATTAGAAAGCGGGTGGTACTCTTATATCGTGTTGTACCGTATTACGAACGGAAGCATGCCATTTGGTTTGTTTGAATTTCCCTTTCGGAACAACGATATTTACGACTGAAGTGTTTGGATTCTTAACTATCAACTTGATAGTCATAACCGTGTACAAAGTCAGTGCAATGAGTTCAGAAATATCACCTTGCAGTTGTGCTCATTACTCCGCCGTGAAACATGAATTTATCATGACATTTTCATACAATACTAAGAGGACATGCAAACCCAAATCCCAAAACTAGACATTTTACAAACCATTCATCACTTTTGTGCACACGTCACCAAAGTTAGTACAGTGTACATCCCTTTAATATGTTAATACGTAAACAATGTAAGATATGCATGTGTATGCATTGGTATCATCCTAAATCATCATTAGGTCAAGTGTTTACAACAGTATACACATACTCCCCAAATAACTTGTAATAATAAATAACTAATAAGTTGCAGTAAACATGACTTCATGGTGTAGTTCCGGAAAGAGCACAGCACAGCCCCTTTGGCTTGTACTCTCGCACAGGTTCCATTCTCATAATTATGGACATGATCTCCCCTAGAAGGGTTTAATTAGTTTGTTAAAGGTTAAGTCATTTTGGGGTAAAATTTACTAATACATACCATCTTCTTGATTGAAGCTTCCCTATGTGATGTCAAAAGTTCAGATCAGAATTATTTATGATATTTTACATATTTATACAAAAATCAAAAGGATCTACATTTGGTTTCTACAGGGCTGTTAAACTATAAACATGATGATCTACGATGCTCAAAAGTGACGTAACGTCCTTCTCTTTCTCAACCGACGAAATATCAGTTGACAGTTTAACGTATTAAACCAAAAAAGAGAAAAAAACATTTATGTAAAAACCCCTGTTCTTTAAAACGTTATTAAACTCGTAATGGCATTTTATCACAAAGCAAATATATAATAGGTTTATTTCATGTAATCAAATGGGAATTCCCCATGTATATATCCGATGCATAACGAATTGTTAGTATACCAAAAATACATAAAACTCAACCACCTTTGCCTCACCAATCTAGATTGGACAATATAAATGTATAATAACATCATACAAGCACTGTGCCAGAATAAGTGCATACGTCAAGGTAATGTATGAAAACGGTTGTCATCACAATAATTTGCTTTAGACTAAGAAAACAAAATAATCAAATGAATAGTAAAACCACATATCTAATTTTGATACAAAATATATCGCAATCAGCCTAACAAATTCGTATTACATGAAAACAAACATAGTTTAAATCACATCTTCGTCTATCCTTATAGGTATAGTAGCTAAGTGTATACACAAACACTAGATATTAATACAAGACTAATGGTGGCTACATAAATAGCGCACGTTCCGTCTTTTGACGCTCAATGCGCACGACCGACACACGGATCATGCAGTCCTGCAAATTATGTTCAAACAAAATGACAGTAAAACCATACATACACAACATCGCATGTGCTGTTGAAAAAAATGTACATTTTAGAATTTAGATTACAAAGATAGGACAGACCATCGATCATCACACCAGGGCCCCGTTGCAGAGATACAATCGATTGCAAGTTACAACTGATTTTAAGTCAGAATATTTGCGCGTTTCAACCAATCAAATTTGCGCTTTTAAACACATGATCTGACTTACAATAAATTATAACCTACAATCGATTTTATTTCTTTATGCAACAGGGCTCATGTCGTGACAAATGCACCTTTTTCAGATTTACTAAAATACTAATAATTTCCCTCATCATATGCCCACAATTCAAAACCAATGCAAATAAAACTCCCAATAGTTTTCTCCAAAGGGACATTGCACATGAAATTGCACAATTCAGTCATAGTATAGATGATACGAACTTCTAGTTCTGAATGAAAATACATGCACAGGTATACATTATGTAAACTAAATATTTGGTCACTGATATTAGGATACGCGCAAGGAATGGCTATTTATTATCATTTTTACAACGGATTGTCGATCTATCACCACGATCACGCCACTTCGATGTAACGACGAACCCAAGACAACACAACCACCTTGATATACCACGATCCCCATCAGAGGTATTAATAGTCCAGTGTGGACTGTGGCGAATTTATCCCTGTCCGCTCTTGCCCGATAGATGGCGACAAAACCCACATATATCCATGTATGAGAGTAACTGAACCACGTTACAAGTCTCTGTGGGTGGCCAGATCAGTCTCGTGGTACAATCTTGTAAATAGATATGTGGGGTTTGTCGCCATCTATCGGGCAAGAGCGGACAGGGATAACATAAATTCGCCAAAATCTAAACTGGACTACATCAGCATGATCAGAATAATTATGTTAAATGACAATGAAACCTGGGGAAACTGTTGTCTACATTATAACATAATAAATTAGCGGTTTCATGTCCGAAAACCGGGATGCTTTTTCTCCCCTCCCCGCCCCCCCTCCCCCTTCCTCGAAATGCTATTTTCTTTTGAGTCTTGCCCATTTTGCTATACAAAATGTCCGCGCGTCGCGGCTGCCGTACGGAAGGTCCCAGCTAGCCACCTGACGTCGTGCCAACGTTGGGCCGATGTCATTTTCGTTGTAAGGGGACGTTGGGCCAACATGCGACATGCGACGTCACCGAGACGTTAAAATGTCCGCCAGCCCAACATCAGCTCGGTGTCTTTTTTTAATGCTGGCCCAACGTCATTTAGCGATTTCGGCCCAACATCAATTATTGACAATGGCCCAATGTCAGTTTTAACGTAGGCCCAACATCGATTCCTGAAGTTGGTCCAACATCAACATTATGATGTCGGCTCGCGGTTAAAATGTTCACTAGCCCAACATTGTCACGACATCATTCTGTGATGTTGAGCCAACGTCAATTTCCGACAATGGCCCAACACCGAATCCAGACATAGGACAGATAGCAAATTCTGATGTGGGCTCGACGTTAAAATGTCCGCCAGCCCAACATCGTCACTATGTCATTTTGTGATATTGGCATAACGTCAATTTCCGACAATGGCCCAACATCAACTCATGACATTGGACCAACATAACATTATGATGTCGGCTCGAGGTTAAAATGTCCGCTAGCCCAACATTGTCACGACATCATTCTGTGATGTTGGCCCAACGTCAATTTCCGCCAATGGCCCAATATCAAATCCTGAAGTTGGTCCAACATCAAATTCTGACGTTGGCCCGACATTAAAATGTCCGCCAGCCCGACATTAGCCCAACGTTATTTTTTATTGTTTGCCCAACATCAAATCTTGACGTTCGCCCGATGTTTGAATGTCCACTAACCCAACATTGGCCCAACGTCATTTTCTGATGCTGGACCAAGATCACAATTTGACAATGGCCCAATGTCAAATGGCCAACGTAGGACCAACATCAAAAACGTAAAAAGAAATGTGAAGACATGCATAGATTCCACGTTTGCTCCATGTACTTTGTTTAACCTTTACACACATTCATAAATCATAATTATATTCATATCCTATTCCTACACCTATTGCCTAATCCTAACCTATCATCCTATCGTCCTACAAACACAGGTCGCAATCGGTATAATATATATACACCTCTTCTTAGCATGTATGTTTTGTAATGGTTAGTAATTTCAGAGCGTTGAATCTGAAATAATCCACCTTCAAATCATATTCATAACACTATTTACATGTGTTATTTATATTCTTATATATCTTTATAAATTATATACAGCAGCAAGGACATGACAAAAGTATATTTGTTAATATAAATGATTCCAAAAATCGAAAATTTTCATTTCACTTACGATCGCTTATAATCGATCATGAATTGCCCGATAGCAATACTTTTTTTTCTTTACTTTTGAATTACTAATGTTTGTAATCGATTAAACGAAATTCAACTCATTATAGATTCTCAAAGCAAGTTAACAAAAATATTATCAAAATTATTAACAAAAAAAGTATCCAGCTAGCTAACTGACATCGGACCGGTGTCGGCAGGTCGTCGGCAAGATCGTGGTCGGCAAACAGACGTCGCGCCAACATTTCGCCAACGTCGAATTTAAGTTTGAGGTTTTGGAAATTAAATAAGTCGGAAAATGGTTGTAGTTGAATGTCGTGCCGATGTCATTAAGCTGACGAAAAAATACGTCTCAAATAAAACGTCGCGCTAAAATCTCACCAATGCCGAAACTGATACCAATTTAAGAGCTCGATAGAGTGTTGTAATATTAATGTTGGGCCGATGTCATTAAACCAACATGAATATGACGTTGGGCCAATGTTGTACCGAAGTCGGAATATATCATTTTAAGAGGTGTCGGACGGATGTTATTAATTGAACATCAATATGACATCACAAATATGACGTCAAGCCGATATCGCGCCGATGTCAGAATTGGCAGCAATGACACAAGTCGGCAAATAGTCATGAAATCGATGTTCAGCCGATGTCAATATTCTGACATGAATATGTCATCTCCAATATGACGTCGGGATAATTTCGCGCCGATGTTGGAACTGGTAGCAATTAAAGAGGTCGGTAAATGGTTGTAACATTGATGTCGGACCAATGTTTTTTATTGGACATCCATATGACATCTCAATTATGACGCCAAAGCGATATCCTGCCGATGTCATAAATGGCACCAATGTAACTAATCATTAAATAGTCATTAAATGGATGTTGTGCCGATGTCAATAATTCGACATGAATATGACATCTCAAATATAAAATCGGCCTTCTATCGCCCCGATGTTGGAACTGGTAGTAATTTAAGAGGTCGGTAAAACGTTGTGAAATTTATGTTGGGCCAATGTTATTAATTAAACATAAATATGAGAACTCAAATACAACTTTGGGCCTATACCGCACAGATGTCGGAATTTATAGCAATTTTAAAGGTCGGTGAAAGGTTGTTAAATAGATGTCGGGCGGATGTCATTACTCCTACATAAATATGACATCTCTATTAAGACGTCAGTCCGATATTGTGATGGTGTTGGATCTGGTAGCAATTTAAGAGGTCGGTACATGGTTGTGAAATTGATGTCGAGCCAATGTTTTTAATTGGACATCAATATGATATCTCAATTATATCGTCAAACCGATATCTCGCCGATGTCAGAATTGGCAGCAATAAAACAAGTAGGCAAATGGTCATCAAATCGATGTTGCGCCCATGTCAATACTGCGACATGACTATATGAGACCCCAGATTTGATGTCGGTCCGATATTGTGCCGATGTTAGAACTTGTTAGCAATTTAATAGTTCTGTAAATGGTGTTTAGTTTGATGTCAGCCCGATGTAATTTATTAGACATCTATACTATAACGGCAAACATATATTCCGTCCAAGACAGAACCTTCAGCAACGGAACAAGTCGGCAAATGGTAAAATTAATGTCCTGCCATTAATCCGTCATAAATATGACATCTACAATATGGCGTCGGTTCGACAGTGTGCCGATGATAGAGCTCTAGCAAATTAAGAGGTCGTTATAATAAATGGTTGTTAATTTGATGTCGGGCCGATGTAATTAATTAGACATCTGAAATATGACGTCAAACCGTTATCCTGTCGATGTCAAAACCGTTATCAATGGAACAAGTCGGCAAATGGTCATTAAATTAATGTCGTGCCCATGTCATTAATCCGACATGAATAAGAGATCTCAAATATGACGTCGGGCTAATATCGCGCCGATGTTGGAACTGGTAGCAAATTAAGAGGTTGGTCAAAGATTGTAAAATTGATGTTGGGATTATGTTATTAAATATACATAAATATGACAGCTCAAATATGACGTTGGGTCAATGTTGTACCGATGTCGGAACTGGCGACCATTTTGCCGGCTTGTTTCATGCTGCCAGTTCTGACATCGGCATGATATCGCTATGGCGTCATCATTGAGATGTCATATTCATGTCTAATCACTGACGTCGCCACAACATCAATTTAATGAACATTTGCCGAGTTGTGTCATTGCTGCAAGTTCTTACATCGGCTTGACATCATATTAAAGAGGTCACATTGATGTCTAATTAATAACATTGGACCGACATTTTACTACCATTTACCGACCTCGTAAATTGCCATCATTTCCGACATCGGCGCGATATTAGCACGACGTCACATTGCACATGTCATATTCATGTCGGTTTATTGATATCGGCTCAACATCAACTTAATGACTATAAGCCGAGTTGATTCATTGTTGCCCATTCTGACATCGGCAGGATTTCGGTTCGACGCCAGAATTGATATTTCATATTTTTGTCTCCTTAATAACCCGACATCAATTTCACAACCATTTACCGACCTCTCTAATTGCTACCAGTTCCAACATCTGCGCGAAATTAGCCCGACGTCATTTATGAGATGTCATATTCATGTAGGACTATTGACATCGGCGCAACATCAATTTTATGACCATTTGTCATATTTATGACGGATTAATGACAGGACATTAATTTTACCATTTGCCGACTTGTTCCGTTGCTGAAGGTTCTGTCTTCGACGGAATATATGTTTGCCGTCATAGTACAGATGTCTAATAAATTACATCGGGCTGACATCAAACTAAACACCATTTACAGAACTCTTAAATTGCTAACAAGTTCTAACATCGGCACAATATCAGACCGACATCATTTGGGGTCTCATATTTATATCGGAGTAATGACATTGGCCCGACATAAATTTTACAACCTGTTTCCTACCTTCTATATTGCTACCAGTTCCGATATTCGCGCGATATTAGCCCGACGGCATATTTGACATGTCATATTCATGTTGGAGTATTGACATTGGTGCAACATTGATTCGATGACCATTTGCCGACTTGTTTTATTGCTGTTAATTCTGACATCGGCAGGATATCGGTGTGACGTCATAATTGAAATGTCATATTGAGGTTAAATTAATAACATTGGGTTAATGTCGGAGTGGCGGACATTTTAATGTCGGGCCAACGTCAGAATTTGATGTTGGCCCTTTGTTGGGTAACTGACATTGGGCCAGTGCCAACAATTAATGGTAATCCAACATCACAAAATGACATTGGGCCAATGTTGGGCTGGCGGACATTTTAACGTCGAGCCCACATCAGAATTGTATATATATATCTCTCCTATGTCAGGATTCGGTGTTGGGCCATTGTCGGAAATTGACATTGGCTTAACATCACAGAATGATGTTGTGACAATGTTGGGCTAGCGGACATTTTAACCTCGAGCCCACATCATAATGTTATGTTGGGCCAATGTCATGAGTTGATGTTGGGCCATTGTCAGAAATTGACGTTAGGCCAATATCACAAAATGACGTGGTTACGATGTTGGGCTGGCGGACATTTTAACGTCGGGCCAACGTCAGAACTTGATGTTCTCTCAACGTCAGGAATCGACGTTGGGCATACGTTAGAACTGACATTGGGCCATTGTCAATAATTGATGTTGGGCCGAAATCGCAAAATGACGTTGGGTCAGCATTAAAAAAAAAACCGCCGCGCTGATGTTGGGCTGGCGGACATTTTTACGTCGCATGTTTAATGTAGACCCAACGTCCTCTTACAACGAATTTTACATCGGCCCAACGTTGTCACAATGTCAGGTGGCTAACAGGGTTATTCCGTTGTGCTTCCTAAGAATTAGGGGAAAGTGAGTATATAGGTATTGGTAAAAGTGCCTGATTAACAGACAAATGTCAACTTTTTGTCAAACTTTGAATCCCTCCCACACGAGTTCGTGATACGTACACCATGCATACATAATTAGTCGTCATTTATGAGATGTCATATTCATATCGGACTATTGACATTGGGGCAACATCAGTTGTATGACCATTTGCCGACTTGTTTCATAGCTGCCAGAGGCTGACATCGGCAGGATATCGCTATGGCGTCATCATGGAGATGTCATATTTATGTCTAATCATTGACCTCGGCACAATATCAAGTTTACAACCATTTACCGACCTCCTAAATTGCTATCAGTTCCAACATCGGCGCGATATTGGCCCGACGTCATTCATGAGATGTCATATTCATGTTGGACTATTTACATCAACGCAACATCAATTTTATGACCATTTGCCGAGTTCTTTCATTGCTGAATGTTCTAACGTCGGCGGGATATCGGCCTGACATCATATTGATGTCCAATTAATAACATTGTCCCGACATTACTTTCACAACCATTTACCGATCTCTTAAATTGATACCAGTTCCAACATCGGCGCGATATTAGCCCGACGTCATTTATGAGATGTCATATTTATGACAAACTATTGACATTGGCGCAACATCAATTTTATGACCATTTGCCGACTTGTTTCATAGCTGCCAGAGGCTGACATCGGCAGGGTATCGCTATGGCGTCATCATTGAGATGTCATATTCATGTCTAATCGATTTTTATTGGGCCATTGGCGGAAATTGACGTTGGGCCAACATCACAGAATGATGTCGTGACAATGTTGGGCTAGCGGATATTTTAACCTCGAGCCGACATCATAATGTTATGTTGATCCAATGTCATGAGATGATGTTGGGCCATTGTCGGAAATTGACGTTATGCCAATATATCACAAAAATGACGTAGTGACGATGTTGGGCTGGCGGACATTTTAACCTCGAGCCAACCGCGATAAGCCGACATCCGGCCAACAACTTATGACATCGGCACGACGTCAGGTGGCTAGCTGGGGTACTACATGGATCTGCACCACCTTACATTCAGAACGAGCACCCCCCCCCCCCTCCCCCACCCCCACCCCCTTATCAATAACATTGTTCGTCCCGAAGAGAATTATGGGCATCGGAATAGTATCTACAAGATACACGGGACAAGTAATTACGAAAGTAAGTGTTACGTGTCATTTTAAGGTCGCATGTCTCACAAACAATGCAACAACAGTCTGTTTTGTATTACAAGCATTTGAAAGATGCAACACTTACTTTTTCCAGCAGAGCTGTAACACCTAAATTAGAATTTGAATCACTTTTTGATAATCATTTATATCATGGGCGTCGATCACGAGGAGGGAGGGGGTGGGGGGGGGGGGGGGGGGGGGGGGCTGGGGGATATATCCCCCCCCCCCCCCCCCCAATATTTGAGGTGCGGGAAATGGCCTGTATTATCATCCCCCCAATATGTATGTGAAAGTTGATACAATAGTCTTCTTTAAACTACATCTTGAGAGGGCTAAACTGCCCAAATCGAAAATCTTCCATTGTTTGTCCCGGCCATTAAGGCCATTTGACCAAGTCCCTTGTATCTTGTATCTTGTTTTAAGCGATCGCGTCATATCATTTCAGTCGAATGGTGTGGTATTCCATTGTTTTTGCTATTTTTGAAAACAGACCTTGCTATTGTTAATTTACAATGGCGGCTCATGCATGAACGAGATTATGTAGTCCCTACCTGTAGAGGGCTAAATTTCCTTTAATTTTGATATTATGATAATGTACACTTTATCGGACATAAATGTGAAATATTTCAGCTTAAACAACCCGTTTTTTTTTTTGCGGAGTATACATTATCGATAATTTCAGCTTAAAGGGACTTTATTTAATAACATTGTCCAAATCCTCAAAATCCAATTGTGAAATGCTAGCGGTTCCCTCATAACGTGTTGTATTATTATTAACAAACAAAACCATGGGACAGGTTTCGGCTTTTCAAATTTCCCTTTCGTTAAAAGATACTTACGATTGAAGTGTTCAGATGTCGAATTATCCAATGGATCGTCAGAACCGTGTACAAAGTGAGTGAAATAAGTTAGTGAATGTCACTTTGCATTTTTGCTCATTACTCGGCCATATAAAGTCCATTTATTTTCAAATGTTCACACAACACCCAGTGGACATATCAGATAACAACAATATACATTGTATCAACTACTCATCGCTTTTGGCACATGTCAACACAGTTACTAGATCCCTTTAAGAATGCCATACATTTTTTTTAATTATAATGTTTGCCTACATAGTTACATGCCTGTGTATATGTGTGAACATTTGTGTCATTATATAAGTAGTAGTATATTCATGGAGCTATATCCCAGCTAGCCACCTGACGTTGGGCCGATGTCGAAATTTGGTTGCCGGATGTCGGCATATCGCCGTTGGCTCGAGGTTAAAATGTCCGCCAGCCCAACATCGTCACGACGTCATTTTTGTGATATATTGGCATAAGGTCATTTTCCGACAATGGCCCAACATCATGTCATGAGATGATGTTGGGCCATTGTCGGAAAATGACCTTATGCCAATATATCACAAAAATGACGTCGTGACGATGTTGGGCTGGCGGACATTTTAACCTCGAGCCAACGGCGATATGCCGACATCCGGCAACCAAATTCCGACATCGGCCCAACGTCAGGTGGCTATAGCTGGATAAGACTTATGGATTTGTATTGAAATTGTATACTGTAAATGTTAGATGGTTTAATTCGACGGTATACAGTTTATATTATGATTTCAAAAGTAATGTCACCAATGTACAACATGGATGTACTGTATTCACTGAACACACTTACCCGTACACTGACCATAACTTGTATTTTAATATCTATTTACATAGGCTCTGTTTTTTCGGAAAATTTATATGTGAAAGTCCATGTTTTATATAAATACAACATTATTCAAATTGATAATTGCCTTTCCGGACTTGAAGCCAGAATTATGGGATGAATGCGTTCGGGGTAGGGAAGGGGGGGGGGGGGGGGGGGGTGTGGGGGGGGGGGGGGGTGGGGGGGGGGGTGTTAACAAGACTTTTAATTAATAATAAAATGCTGCTCAATTGTTTTTTGTTCTTACATTTATATTTAGTCAAAGCTTTTAATAAAAGGGAAGTGTTTATTTAAATAGAACCTTGAATGAGTGTGTCCTTGTCATTTGTCTCTCTCTGGATGTGTATCTATTCACACTGCCCCAATTGTCAGCTCCAAGCGCAAACGAAATAAATCTTACCATAGCATTGTGTTTAATCTGTGTCTGTTTTGTGTTATGTATTCAAATGTATTCAAAAAACAATATGCAATCAATAATACATTATGTCAAGATGGGATACAAATGAATAATTAAATTAAAATATATTATATGTATTTATGATCAAATGTACAACAATATTAACCAAAAATAGTTCTTTACAGGATGACTTTATTTTTGTTTCCAACAATATATATACAGTACTTATCAATTACAGTCATTAACAAAATAAGGGAATACATATTCGAAGGCATAGCAGGATCCACTAAATATCAATGCTGTAAAATTGTGGAACCCTGTAATAACAATTAATTATTGAATATTTTAGTACTCATTGTATTCTACCAATTCCAAAGGGTAAATATTATAATTATCTCAGAAATTGATAAAAAAAAACATATTATCTAGACCCTAATAGCCTTCATTAATGGATATCTAGTAACATTGTAAAAATCTACAAATTGTACTTGGAACTCTAATAGTTCTCACCTACATTACCTTGATAAATTCCTGTCACCACTAGAACCTTCCAAAGGGTGTATGTTGTCCGAATTTGTCTTTCGTTACAAATATATTTACTATTTAAGTTTTGTCATTTAGAAGTTTCCCTGGGAGAATTAAAATTCTGTATAAATGCAATGCAATAAGTTAGCAAATCTTGCATCTCCGCTTATTACTCTGCCATAATTATAACACACAATATATATACAAATAATTGATGAAATGTGTATTCTCCTATCTGGTGTGACCACTGAGTGATGTGTAAACATTCCTTGGTAAATGAATGTCATCTGACCGCGAAATAAGCGATAATGCAACGTGATATACGGTCCCCCGTTGTACCGACTTTGTACACGGTTATAATTATTAGATGATAACAAATGTGAACATTTCAATCATACCTATCTGTATAACACAATAGATATTTGGAAATGCTTCAATTAGTTATACAAATACAATGAGGCATGCAAGAACAGCTAGTGTTCTAAATAAGATTTGAGGATTTGGACAATGCTACTGGATCTCTTTATTATTGAATGTTCAAACATCACTCAGAGCACATATTCTGATCACAGATCATCAACATTGTGTTAGTTTCTGCGCGTTTCAACAAAGTTACTTGAACGCTTGAATGCAAATGTAAAACAAAGTGAGCTCAGGCACAACTGTTATTATAAAACAGCAACATAACGAGAAGGCGGATACTTATTCCTCGGTTGCCTTAATATGAATACAATATAGTCAAGTAATAGTATCGTGTATATCTGATACAGATACAGCAGCAAACAGATAGTATAACTGTCATAATTAGTACAAATATTAATGTTCCAATTGTCAAATAATCGCTCACTCGTGTAGAACACTCAGTACACTAAACTACATTGCTTTAAAATACAAAAGTTGTTTACAAAAGCTAAAACAAATACGAGAATATATAGACAAAAATATAATGCTCTTAAAAGGCTTAGTCGATTCTGGATAAATATTGATGACAATGACATTTGATGATTGCAAAGAGTAGTCCATATATAGCAAACTAGGACTGACTAATCACTAACCACTGATTGTAACAACATTCATGAGCTACTGTCATATGTTTTATACATAAACAATAGTGTTATATGAAATGTTGTGTGAATGTTGTCAGTTAGAACATGTAGAAAGTATGTTATTGTGTGTAATGTTACTCAAATCGTGAGCAAATTTGATTGTAGCCAAATAGTTTGGGAATAAACAAACTAATTGAGAATACTCAGTCGGGGACGATTTCAGATGAAATTCAAATCTCTAATGGGGTTCATACTGTCATAACTTTCTTGTTTGTCGTCTAATTTCGCTAAAACCATCATGTTCTTTCGCTCTTAGATGGAATATCACTCTAAACAAATCAGATAAAGTCTAGCATTTAATTTTCTAAATTATTGTACAATCCATCAAACACTCAAAATTTTCTTGAATATGATATGAAACAATAACAAATACAAAACCGATGACGTATTGAAACGCATTGATATAAAGTGCGCAAAAGAAAATGTGAGCAAGTGTTATGAACATGATGAATGGACTTTCGAGCCTATTCCCGCACCTGCTATATATACCCACAACCAACCTTTGTTTAATCACCAATATACCAGGCATATACAGCACAATTCGTATCGTAAAAATGTCTCTCATATAACACACATACAATATACAATATGTAATGCAGTACATTGCTGAACGGATTACATTAAACATTATTATACAAGAACGAGGCGCTTTTTGTCAAAACATTGAAAGTTTCGTACACCTAGTGATGAACCAGATATCTGCTAAAACACAAATGTTACAAATATTTGAAAAAACGGAAAACACAGACCTCGTCCAAAAATCACAACCATACAAATAATTCATAATCTTTACAAAATCGTAAAATATGCTGAAACTATACAAATTAAATTTAAAAAGATAGTCCTACAGGAGTTAATACACCCAAAACAAAATCTAGTTCGAATCAATATGTGAGGTTCACTAAAGCATACATCATTTGTTACTAATAACGCATTTATTTCATATTGCAAACAACGTGTTTTATACTTTATATAACTATTGCAATATATTTAACTTTCAAGATCGTGTTTTTTACCACTAACTATATTTTGTCTTCAAATTCTTTAATAGTTATACAGATAATACACGTTCTAGAGTGCGTTGTGTAAATGCAACGCACTCGAAGCTTTACCAGATATACGCAACGCACGAGGCGTAAGCCGAGTGCGTATGCGCACTGTTTTACAAAATCGAGAGTGCGTTGCATCTACACTGACGCACACAAATTAAGACCGTGTATTATATGTTTTTATAACACGAGCCCATCCACGGAATTTTGTATGATCGCTGGTTTATTTGAAACAGACTTTCCACAACTGGTAACCTAGTCTTTTTACTCTAGAGTGGGAATTTATTTGGAATTGACATACTTCATCATTCACTCTGCAGCATCTGTTTGCAGAGTCAAATTCAGTCCGATGCGAAATCGCCGAAAATTGTCCGTAAAAGTGAGAATTATGAAAGGGCTTTATTCATTTCCATTCCCAAACTTAACACTAGCAAACCACATACCATATCATTTACAAAACTGCTAACATGTATCTACCACGGAACATATAATTAACAAAACGAAGCATTTTTCATCTATTTCACTATCACTTTCGCAAAGTTTGACAGCGGTACAAACAACAACACGTACAAAACATAGTGACGGCACAACCGTGTCGAAGGTGCGCAACAAAAAGTGATATCAGCACGGTTGTTGCGCCTTCCCTGCACGGTCGTGCATGTTAGTTAAAAATCATCAATAGTCACGTGACTTGATTTAACAATCACGTTACTGAATTTACCAGAGTCGTTGAATAATACAAACTATTGCATTACATACATTTTTAAAATTGTTAATATCATGATGTTTGTGTAACTTCTCTTCGTAAAAACAATTATTATGAAGTTTAAGGACCTTTATCATTGTATTCGCTGATTACCAGATTCATGTTGGGAACACAGCAGAATACTCCACAAATATCGATGGTGTTTAACTAGTCAATATTGTACAGAGGGATGGATCAGTATTGGTCAAGAGGGCGCTTCAATAATTTGTGTTGTGAGGTTGTGAAAAGACTATGGATTGAATTTGAAATAACACACAATATTAAATACATAATCACATTTGTTTAGCCAAAATTGGTTCAGAACCAGCTAAAATATCCATAAATATATCCGAATACATGTTTGGGGATAAACTTTTATTCAATAATTTGAGAAAATATAGAAAAAAATAATTCCTTCACATTAAAAAAAATATACCAAAGTGTTTTTTTAATGACCTTTCTATTAAAATGATAATTTTAACCAAACATCATATTCACATTTGTTTTAATTTTCAAAATGGTTGAAACTTGTGGTGCCTGGAGAGTACGCTTTTTTTTTTTAAAGGTGCTTTTTTAAACGAAAACCTTAGCCGTTAAATTGTTTCCTGTAATGTAAACTACATTGAAGTACAGATGTACGTTTTGTACGATAACTTACAATTTTGAGTTACTAACAGTTTGTTTTACTAGAACTGTACTATCTCTTTAAATAGACTTTTCAGAAAATTATGTTATAAAATTCAAATTGTTACGTGTAACTATAGCTGAATTTATAGTACAAAGCGATGTAATGATTAGTGAAATATCAGTATTTTGTATCACTTCTTAGCATAACAAAATGCAAACTTGTGTAACAATTGTAACAATAGGTCCACATTTGTGACAATGTTCAGAGTGTGTGTTCATCAATTTCAGATTCATCTATTGTTGTCTGGACATGCTGGTCATTTCTCGTACGGATTTGAACTCCTACTTGCTGTTCTACGTTGGCTTCATACATTGATTCAATCTCGGCCTCGTAGTTCTTTTCGATTGTTGCCCTCACCTTCGTCTTGCAGAGTTTGGCTTTTGGGTAAAAACAAATACAATATTACTTAAACATACAATACAAACGTATATTAAGGTGTAACACATTTAAATATATCGGTGCCTGTAATCATGCAATGGCATCTTGTCATGTTAACACAAGAAGATGGATTAATATTGTGCTATTTTTATCCTCATTATGGACTATATTGTATCACTTCCTACCATTACGTGTTCTATATATCAGGCACAAACTTTCAAATACTAAAGACTTATGAACTCAAACTATTGCTTCCCCCCACTGCAGGCAGTGATATTATAATATGTTATATTTTCATCAATTTTTCATCAAACATTGTGTACGTGTTATCCACACAAAACTTACTTAATTCTCCGTCCCCGATGGAGAACTGTTTGTCCAGAATAAAGCACATTTTTACTTGATGCCTGCTTGAAGCCACTGACGTGTTGTATTCCTGTATGGCGCGTTTAATGGTATTTGTCGTCGTTCCATCAGGGAGCAATGCTTCTGTTTCATGGTCTCGTCGTTTCTTCTTCTGTTTTTTAGGCTAGTGAACAATGAAATGAATTGAAAGGAGTTTATTGTATTGTTTGTTTGTATGGTATTGAAATGGATGGTTTGTTGTGTTTTTGATGACATATTCTCTATACAAATCCGGGATTCAGTTGTGGCTGGACTGAAAAAGAAAATTGAATTCTGGTTTACATAACGTTGGAATAAGTAAAACTTAATGTGCTGAAACCTTCCATTGCGTAAGAGTTAAGAGGTGCTCCGAGTGGTCAGAGCTCTGCTCTTCCGATAGATTGGGCGACGATCGTTCCTCTTAGATGATCGAATCTCTTAGATAACAATTATTGCCGGTCCATAATTACATAAAGATAAGTCATTGAACTAAATAACCTAACGACCAACTTTTTGGGAAAACAGTGTGCTTTCCCTTTTCCCCTTATATAGATCTAAGAAGAAAGAGAAGCACAAGAAATATAATAACAGTAATACTAATAATAATAATAATAATACTATTAATAATAATGATACAAAAACAGTAATGATAATAATACTAATAAGAAAGAGAAGAAGCAGAAGAAGAATAAAAGGATGCGGAAGAGGAAGAAACGGAAGAAGAAGGAGAAGAAGAAGAAGAAGAAGAAGAAGAAGAAGAAGAAGAAGAAGAAGAAGAAGAAGAAGAAAGAAGAAGAAGAAGAAGAAGGAGAGAAGAAGAAGAAAGAAGAAGAAGAAGAAGAAGAGAAGAAGTAGAAGAAGAAGAAAGAAGAAGAAGACGAAGAAGAAGAAGAGAAGTAAGAAGAAGAAGAAGAAGAAGAAGAAGAAGAAGAAGAAGAAGAAGAAGAAGAAGAAGAAGAAGATGAGAAGAAGAGGCAGCAATGAAGAAGAAGAGAAGAGAGGAAGAAGAAGAAGAAGAAAAAGGAAAAGAAAAAAGAAGAAGAAGAAGAAAGTTATCTGTCAGGCCGGCTATTATTTAAAATTCATGTTGCAATAAAACGGTTATTAAATTATTGTTCATTGCTTTTATACACGTTTCAATGTTGTAGGGTCCTTGAATTACCTTGAGTGTTGCGATCAGCGTGAGATATGGACGGTTGTTGCCGATGAGCATGCAATCACTGATTACTGGTGTCTTCTTGATTGCTTCTTCGACAGGACCTGGAATGGATTATAGCATCCCTTTCTGTTGTGATTTTGTCTAAAACATGTAAAAGGGAAGTTATGAAGGAAAAATCTAATACTTAAGGTCTATCCATCAAATATTTCGAATTATTTACAATGAAAACGCAATCAGATATCCACATTAATAGACGGGCCCTATTTTGTTAAGGAGGAATAGGGTATATTGAGTGTTTTGTGAGGCAAAATTGCACAGGAATGTTATGATATTCCTTTTTTTGGATACACCATAGCTTAGGGTGGCACCATGCTAAAAGGGAGGGATAAACAGTTCATATAATTATCATAAAGGTTAATTAGTTGACACTAAACCACAACATTAAAATGAAAAAGCGTTTCAGTTTTGGTTTTAAAACATTCATATTTATATTAAAATCAATTTGTGTTAACCTCTTGTAGTTGCCGGTGAGATACAAAAACCCGTCGCTATCGCGGTATCCAATGTCCCCAGTAAGAAACAGGCCTCGTTCAGTGAGTGCTGCCTTGTTTTTTCCTCTTGATGCAGGTAGCCCATGAACAGGTTGCGTTCGTAGAAGCACACCTGTCAAATACAAGGACATTTCCTTCGATACAAATGATTTGAGCGCCCTAGACATTAATCAATACTAGATATATGAACTGTGAATTAAATGTCATAATCCGGGTTACAGAGTTATTCCTATGTATGGACCTGCTTTTTCATTTGTAATTTTATATTGGATAATTTTCTTTGAATTTGAAGATGTTTGAGATTTCACCTACTAACATTGTCATGAAAAAAAATTAAAAATGTCCGGCATCTGTAAAAATGTATCACTCAATATCAATTGATTGGAAGGCCGGCGCCCTGCTCTGCCACGTCCTCGTCCAATTTAGTGTACGACTGGTAACATCTCATTGATGGAGAGGGGTGAATCTAAATACTTACTTCGCCATTACCTGCCGTGTCAGAGTTATGGATGACAATTTTGGAATCGGGAAGTGTTTTACCGACGCTTCCAGACCTCATAGATTCTGGCAGACAAGACGTTAGAACACCTGCAAAACGGGACATATTGTATAGCAGATTGAGTCACGTAATCATTATTCAAGCTTTACGGAGTTGGTTTTGTGTCTTGAAATTACACGTGTTATCATCCAAAATACAACTGATTTACAATTAATTCGAATTCGATAATTGTCATCTGCGATTCCAAATATCGATTATTCATGAATGCCAGAGTACATAACAATGTTACCTGTGTATATTACATATATATACGTCTGTGCTATATTATGTTAAACATCCCCGTCGTATGGTATCCTAAATAATTGTTTATGATGATCATCGCATTCGTAGAGTTTAAACAGCGTACAGCCCCAGTCCTATACTCACCATTTTTTTTTTTTTTTTTTACAGCGAACTGCAACGGATACCAACGAGCAAAATGAACGAATTAACTCAATTTAGCCACGGTTTAACAACGAATGTGGAAGAATTGTACGGCGACGCAGAACGAATAGTCGTTCTTCCTCGTTGCCCAACGAGTCAATTCGTCTCTTTTTTTTTCAACCATCGCGGTAGAAAACTAATCGCACAAAACATGGTCCCATTGTCGCGATTTCTACGGCGAATCGTAACAATTAAGCATTCGGTTTTGGTCTTTGAGCAATTCGACGCCACGTTGCAGTTCGCCTCGAATCACCACGACATAAAAGCACGAACCAGAACGGAAAGCGACGATCTTTACATCAAAGCGGTACGAGTCAGAACGAAGTGCAACGAAGTGAACATAACTGTCAGAAAAGATCACACTAATATTACCCGATCATGTATAAAATAGTTTGTGTGAGTGGTGTAGCTAGCAATAATATTAATTGGCTAGCTTTGTACTAGTTTATCATCGCGGAGGCTTGTAAGTTTGCTGTGATTGACAGTGGTTAAGAGGATATCATGCTTCATAGAAAACAATGTTAATTGCGTTGCGCGGATTAATATTGAATACTCCCGCTACGACGTAACTTTGAAATGCTTCTCGACATTAAAATTAGCGTAAAAAATACCCTATCTTAGCTTGCAAATGTCTTTCTTGAAAATGAAGAAGTCACTAAATGAGACATATAGAAATGACCAGCAACTCATAATTAACGGAAATATGCAGAATTAATGACATAATTCAAGTAATTGACTGAGAAAATAACTTAACTTGGAGCACATGCATCCGCCTTCATTCGTATAGACGCAAAAGGTACATTTCGTGAAAATTTGACCTGTGACCTCTGAACTTTGACCTCATGACCCTAAAATCACAACACATCCTTGGCCTATCGAGGTACATAGATATACCAAGTTTTGTGACGATTGGTCATTTCGTTCTTGAGAAATTCCAGAAACAAGATATTTCGTGATTTTTTTTACAATTTTGACAATTTCAAAAACTGATAATTCAGAAAATGGTCATAACTTTTTCAAAAATGATCGGAAATGTCTGAAATTTAGAGAGAATGCTCACAAAGATGTCTTCTTAGTTTTACATTTTTAAAATTCAAAATCGGAGCAAGCCCTACTTTTTGTTGTTGTACCGAAGTTTCTAGATGATATGTGTTCATGAAACATTATCAGCCAACTGGAGTTTTTTGAAAATATGATGTCCTGATTTTTAAATAATTACATGTATCTTTAAAAAAAAAATTCTTCAGGGTTAGTGAGGGATGCTCACGTGTATCATCTGAATCTAACCTGACAACTAAACCCTATTCTCTAAGTATGCTAACTCGAAAAACCTACTTCCGCGTAACCTACGATTTTTATACGAGCTGTAGCCTATATAATTATTATTATCTCCTTTAATAACGATTAGTTTTTTTGCACGAGTTTATAAATTATACATTAACGTCTGCTGAAATAACCCATTCCGGTTTACAGCACCCAAATCATAACATATCTGAGGGAGGGTGTGTGTGGGTGGGAAGGAGAGGGAAGGAGGTAGGGAAGGAAGAGGGAGGGTGTGTGTGGGGATTGGGAGAGGATGGAAGGAGGTGGGTGAATGATGAGGGAAGGAGGTGAGGAAGGAAAAGGGAGGTGTGTGTGGGTGAGGAGAGGTGGGACAAGGGTGGGGAAGGATGAGGGAGGGTGTGTTGGGGATGGGAGATGAAAAAAGGAAGTGGAATGAGGGAGGGTGTGTGTGGGTGGGGAGAGGAGGGAATGAGGTGGGGAGGGAAGGGAGAGGGTGTGTTGGGATGGGGATGGAAGGAGGTGGGAAGGAAGAGGGAAGGAAGAGGGAGAGTGTGTGGGGTAGGGAGGGGAGGAAAGGAAAGGAGGGAATTGTGTGGGTAAGGAGAGGAGGGACAAGGATGGGGAAGGAAGAGGGGGAGTGTGTGGGGGTGGGGAGGGGAAAGAAGGAGGTGGGGAAAGGATGAGGGAGGGTGTGTGTGGGTGGGAAGGAGAGGGGAGGAGGTACGGAAGGAGGAGGGATGGTGTGTGGGGGGAGGAGGGGAGGGACAGAGGTGGAGAAGGAAGAGGGAGTGTGTGGGGGATGGGGAGAGGAGGGAAGGATGAGGGAGTGAGGGAAGGAGGTGAGGAAGGAAAAGGGAGGTGTGTGTGGGTTGAGGAGAGGTGGGACATGGGTGGGGAAGGAAGAGGGAGGGTGTGGATGGGGGAAGGGAGGTGAAAGAAGGAGGTGGGGGAGGATGAGGGAGGGTGTGTGTGGGTGGGAAGGATGGGGGAGGGATCGGAAGAAGGAGGTGGGGGAGGATGAATGAGGGTGTGTGTCGGTGGGAAGGAGAGGGAAGGAGGTAGGGAAGGAAGAGGGAGGGTGTGTGTGGGGATGGGGAGAGGATGGAAGGAGGTGGGGGAGGATGAGGGAGGGTGTGTGTGGGTGGGAAGGAGAGGGAAGGAGGTAGGGAAGGAAGAGGGAGGGTGTGTGTGGGGATGGGAAGAGGATGGAAGGAGGTGGGGAAAGGATGAGGGAGTGAGGGAAGGAGGTGAGGAACGAAAAGTGAGGTGTGTGTGGGTGAGGAGAGGTGGGACAAGGGTGGGGAAGGAGTCGGAGGAGGATGAGGGAGGGTGTGTGTCGGTGGGGAGAGGAGGGAAGGAGGTGGGGAAGAAAGAGAGAGGGTGTGTGAGGATGGGGGGATGGAAGGAATTGGGGAAGGAAGAGGAAGAGTGTGTGGGGTAGGGAGGGGAGAAAAGGAAAGAAGATGGGGAAGGAACAGGGAGGAGTGTGTGGGTGAGGAGAGGTGGGACAAAGGTGGGGAAGGAAGAGGGAGGGTGTGTGGGGGAGGGGAAGTGAAAGAAGGAGGTGGAGGAGGATGAGGTAGGGTGTGTGTGGGTGGGGAGAGGAGGGGAGGGATTGGAAGAAGGAGGGTGTGTGTGAGTGAGGAGGGGAGGAACAAGGATGGGGAAGGAAGAGGGAGGGTGTATGGAGGTGGGGAGGAGGGAAGGGGTTGGGGAAGGATGAGCGAGGGTATGTGGGGTTGGGAGGGTTTGGAAGGAGGTGGGGAAGGAACAGGGAGGGTGTGTGTGAGTGAGGAGGGGAGGAACAAAGGGTGGGGAAGGAAGACGGAGGGTGTTATGGGGGTGGGGAGAGGAGGGAATGGGTTGGGGAAGGATGAGGGAGGGTATGTGGGGTGGGGAGGGTTTGGAAGGAGGTGGGGGAAGGAACAGGGAAGGTGTGTGTGAGTGAGGAGAGGAGGAACAAGTGTGGGAAAGGAAGAGGGAGGGTGTATGGGGTGGGGAGGGAAGGGAAGGAGGTGGGGAACGAAGAGGGAGAGTCTGGTTGGGGAAGAGAGGGAAGGAGGTGGGGAAGGAAAAGGGAGTGTGTGTGTGTGTGTGTGTGTGTGTGTGTGTGTGTGTGTGTGTGTGTGTGTGTGTGTGTGTGTGTGTGTGTGTGTGTGTGCGTGTGCGTGTGTGTGTGTGTGTGCGTGTGCGTGTGTGTGTGTGGATGGGGAGAGGAGGGAAGGAGGTGGGGAAGGAAAAGGTCTGGACGGTCTGGTCTTTTTTTTAGCTTTTACCCGGAAATTGATTTAGAGAATATAAAGGTAAACACACCTAATATGTTCCTAATTTTATCATGTGGGACACATTTAAGGTTTCAAAAGTAATTACATATTGTTATAGCCTATGAATTTGTTTCGTGTTTCATTATTTCATATTCCAAAAGCCAATGCACACCTATAATGTGACAACAAATTATCCTAATCATAATATTTCATATAAGAATTATCAGGGTACATGTTCCCTTCAACCCCTGTCTAATCCTCTACACCTATAGGCTGGAATCATAAATTTTGTAGGCAAGTACATATAGTCTAATTTAAGCTTGTCTCTTTTAATTTGCAACAATTAATCTCGTCCATTTGTGGGGAATGTGGTCAATTGCTCATGCAGTGCATTAATTATTCATAAACGGGTCTGAAAATAGACTATCAAGATAGGATCACTGTACAGTTTTACAGTACGTTATAATGCAGTCGGCATGGTTGGAAGACAGATTATGGAAGGGGACGGTATCCCACCGTGTCCATCAGATTACAGAAGATGTCATCCCTTCAGTATTTACCGTGTGCTTTTTGCCTTCTTTTACGGTGGCTTACTGTGTGCTTTTTGTGAATCGGGTGATCTATGTCAGCGAATCAGACGATTTTCTCCATGAATGCCAAATCGTTGCGATTCGCCGTAAAAACCGTGAGTATGGGACTGGGGCTTTCCGTGCAAGGCAAATGAGAAAGTGATTTCTGATCAAAATGTAATGTGAAATTGGGCGCTTTCTGCCCACCGCTTTTGGTATAATGCATTGTTTCCCACTTATAAGTTGGAAACATATTAGTTAAAATGTAATTCAAACATGAAACAATCAAGTACAAACATTCATAGAAAAACATGATTTTCATTTGACGTCAAAAAAGCATCACTTCTAACATGTAATAGAACCGTTTCTTCAAGTTTGCTTCCAGTTTATTCATTTTGTCTGCTCAATGTAGTAAGTGATGCAAACATACTGCTGGAAACTACAATAATAATGTATTTATGACTTGTTAGTGTTATATACTTACATTTGTATTCATGATGTTCAAACGCTCGCATTATTCACTGTTTCGTAAATAGCGCCCTCATATGGTTACCGGAGGAAATTTGTATGATTGTAGAGCTTGACCTGCTTGACATGTCACTAAATATAAAAGTGGTCGCTCTAATAATATAGAAATTGGAGAGGGGGCCCCTATGAGCCCCCCCCCCCCCCCCCCTTGGGCCTGGGAACGCCAAACTAGATTGGGCTGATAGGGTTAAGTGCTATCGTTCGTGGTTTTTGCATGTCTTGGTCAATTCTGAATCCTGATCTGAGGGCACTATAAAATAGCGATTGGGTGGTAACGTGTTGCGATGTCGCTCAAATATCAAGGAAGTTTCCCCATTTCGTTAGAATAATATTATTTAATTTCCTTCATAAGTTGCTACATTATGCATTGATAACAAAACATGAGTCTATACTTTAATACCTGTACTTTCACACATGCCGTACATATCGTAGATGGGAAGACCGAGGCCCAGGAAGAAGTCGAGTGTTTCCTTCCCAAGCTCGCTTGCGCCGGACAAACACCATTTGCACTCGTCCAGTCCTAGGTCAAATCGGACCTAAAATTATGGGACGTAGGTTTGTTTTACTTTGAAAGTTATATGAAAATGAATATCGACTATTCAAATCATTTTGAATATTTACTGTGGCCGAACGGCGAGAACATTTATGCCGTTCAGATTGACAATAATATTTAATAATTATAAAATAATTTTTGGTTTATTTGATGACTTTCCAAGTAAAATAGTTTGTAACATTTAATGCATAAATATGTTTGTTCTCTTTTCATTATCACACTTATTTAACTAACCAATTTAACTTCATACTTTGCGCGAAGTCGTATAGCACGCCCCAAATGAAGGTGGCAATGGATTGCCAAACAAACAAATACGATTATCTAATTGATGTAAATGCATGACAAGTTCTTGACATCTCAAATAACAAAGATATGTTTGTAAATAAGAACCTTTTTTCTTCTTTTTTACATTTTACCTCATGACCATCAAAATAATTCTATTGGCTCATTAAAAAACCTAAATGCACCAAATCGTATGGTAACCATAAATCCGGTTCTTGAGAACGGGAAGTACGGACGTACGGACAGACGAACAATGCATGGATCAAGCCACAAATACATACCGGTATGCAACATTTTGTCAGACAAATGTGTCACAGATAAGGAAGTATTTATCTGAAGATGCATGTCATCATGTGATTCGCAGCCACCTTCTTTCCCGATGGGTTATTGTATATAACGGGCTGCTGCTGCTGCTTACAAAAGTTCATACACATCATTTTCGTAGATATACAAAGTTTGCAGAACTGTGCCTGCTCGTGTTATTTTTCCGTTAGACCGCCGCCATTAGGCGCGCCGGAAGCAGTTTGGGATTGGGGGGCAAAGACCTAAGGGGGCTTATTTTTGTGTGTGTAGGGGCTCATGCCCACCAACACTGACATGGTTGCCAACTTTGAGCCAGAGGTGACAGTGAGACATTGGGAGGGAGCGAAGCGACTGAGCGGGGGGAGGGCGTGGAAGGGGGGTGTCCCCCCTCCCACGGTAGAGAGCTTTTGCATTGTTGGACTTGAAATTGTGCAATCTGGTGCATACCTAGATAAGAAATTCGGGCTTAAGATTAACTGTATCTGGGAAAGCGTGTTATGATTTGATCGACCAGAAATTTCAAATATATTTTTCACAAAGAAAACAAATAATTGACACACTAATAAATATGCACCCCAACACACACACACATATTGTATTTAGTGTCATACACAGTTCCAATATAAACCATATGCCACATATATATGTATGATCCTACAACATAGCATACAGCCAAGAATGAGTCCCGAGGGAGCGAAGCGACCGAGGGCTGGGGAAGAGACAGAGGGGGGAGGGGGGTGTTGGGAGGGGGTATCCCCTCCCAATTGAAATGGTGCAATTTGGTGCACGTCACACAAGCAGCCAGAGTAATGCCAGCCTACACGGGAACTACGTGGCCCCAGTACAGAAAAAGTACTCACCCGTACCCCAGACCATACGCAAGATACACAACAAACTGAGATAATCTGTTCTCGCGCGTAGCGCGCAGCGAAAACTTAAAATGGGTGTATAAATTAGTTGTTGAACGTTAGAATTAATAATAATAATAATTATATATTCGATTTATATAGCGCCTAATATAAAATTATCTCTAGGCGCTTTACACAATTATACAGAATAAACTTAATACATATTAACTTGCTTCACTTTACAATAATTATCTTATTCTAAAATTAAATAACAATTTACAAACATAACAAAAGGCAAAGAAAGTTAACTACATAAGCGTAATTCATTAAAACAAAAGAATTAAGAAGTCTTGGCTCAAACATGTGATTTTTTCTTTCTCACTCTTCTTCTTCTTTTTTTTTTTATTTATTTGTTTATTTATTTGTATTTATTTTTGTTTGGGGGGGGGGGGGCGGCCGCCCCCCTTACCCCCCCCCCCCCCCCCCACCACTTCCGGCGACTATGGCCGCCATGATGCCATGCCTCTTCAAAGATCCTTTCATTGGTTGCTAATTAAACAGAGGATTGTGTTTAAGATTCGTTTATTTGTAAACAAATCCTTTCGTGATCAGGCATCAGAGTATTTTGATGAGTGTCTTGAGTTGTCGCTCTTTGCGTACAAATCGTCGCACCAATGCAGACCCATTTCGGTTAACTTTTCTTGTGGCTCGTAAGGGCCGCTCACATTTACGGTAGTGGACGTAGTTGAAGGTAGTTGAACGTACCAGAATCCGTACCGTACCGTAGTTGTCCGTGATGCTAACTTCGTATTAACTCGGGGGAGCCGTGATCTTCGATTTAATTTTTGAACATGTTCAAAAGAGCGGTACGTTAAAGGCATCCGTGATGCTAACGTACGAAACCGAAGTCTAACGTAGTCTAACGCAGTCCGTGAGCAAGCTGTACCCATATTAGCGTAGTCTAGCATAGTTTATTGTACTTACACGTACTTATCCGTACCCTTCTGTGGCCAACCACCGTACCTTAACGTAGTTCAACGTAGTTTAACCTAGTTGAACGTACTTACACCACGTCTGACCCGCATTAAATTACCCTACGGATCACTACGTCCACTACCGTAAATGTGACCGGCCCTGTAGTAGGCAGGATATTGGACATTTACTGTAACATCAGCTAATGAGGTCTGTGGAATGAACTCCTCTCCCGTATACAAGCTGCTCCATCAGTTGATTCTGTTAACTCCTTAAAACACACCTATGTCATAGTTGATTCGTTATTATTTTGTTTGTTTGATATTTGATGATGCTGTTGTTATACCTTTTATTGCACATTATTGGAAATTATGTGATATAGTGTACCATGAATAGCGTAGCTAAATGCCTAATAATTATAATAATACTACTCCTAATAATAATTTCTTCGAACATACCTTCCTGAAGTACAAACAGTTCGCGAGAGTCCATCCCCATGGTTTCAATCCCCTAAGACAAGAAAGAACAATCCTGAATCGTTGTATCGGTTTCGCACCAAGTGTCATATAAAAGGTTCAAAACGGTTCTGGTATTTTATCCGTGTCATACAGAACGATTTTAGCATGCAAAACTACATTTTCATAATTGTCCTCATTTTTTCCCTCGCTCAAATGACAAACACACAGGCGGATATAGTATTTACCGCGAAACGATTATGGGTGTTCAGTGTCACAGAAACTCTCACAGACACGAGGAGTCCTGCATGGGATGTGTGCAGGTGCTCCTTTACGTACAAGAGCCATTGATGGGGTCTCGGGGATTGAGCCCTGGACACTGTAATAGTTCGGCAATTAAGAACTCTTAAGCCGTGTGTTCCTTTAAGGGTACAATATTGAATATCTTTAATGTGTGTAATTTGAGGAGCGATTTTGCGAGTATACAGGCCCTATAAATCCCTCACATAAAGTTGCGCAATTCAAGTTTGACCGTCCATATCTCTCTTATCCCTATATTATCTTACATGAGTTTGGCATAATTGAAATGCCTGTTTATTCCTTCTTGATACATTTGATACATTGATACCCCATTTGCAAAGGAATGTGCATTACATCTAAATATGGGGCCAAGTCTAGACTGAAAAGGTTGCAAGATGCGTTGTTTATGTGTGACCATTTAAAACACACGTACATCTATACACAAATGAATAATTAACATTGACCTAACGTTGCATGTTGAGACATTCCGCTTTTGACACGGCTTCTTAGTCAGGTCTATAATCATTACAAATGAGGCAACGATGTAAAGGGGGATAAACAGGTTTGTCAATTGTATACAATTCGAGTAAAGGATCATTTCATAACAAAATAGATACTGACACTCAAATTATTTGAATTGCGGAATTGTTTGTGATGGTTTTATATACGAATGGGGACCAGGGCCAACTTTTATCATAGGGGCCCAGTCATCCAGTAAACCGTGCAGGGGACGGTGTCCCGGGGATTAAGGACTTGGCAATTTCATAATCTTATTTTTAATACATGCCTAATTATTTAGGCAAACAACATGCCTTTTCTCGACCATAATAAACATGACCATAACAGCTCCGTCTAGCCGACTCCAAAATGTATTTGTTGATGATCTGCGTTCGGCGCTTATGGACAAAATAAAAAAAATAAGTAAATATAAAAAAATAAAACAAAAACAAACAAACAAACAAACAAACAAACCAAAAAAAAAAATAAATAAATAAATAATAATAAAAGAATTAAAAAAAAATAAATAAATACATTTTAAACAAATAAATTTAAAAAAAAAATATATAAAAATTACCATAATTAATTAATGGAGAAAAAATTCAAAATTCTGTGTAGAAGTTAAGTGTACTAAAGTTAGCTCTACCAGATAAAGCAAACTAAATCAAAATCGGTCGAGAAATGAAGGAGAAGAAGCATTGTTTGTGATTTCGAATAAATTTGCATAAATTACCATAGATAATGAATTTCACGATTCTGTGTAGAAGTTTTAAATCCCCCTCCTAGCCCTATCTTATGAAACAATCAGAATCAAAATCGGTTGAAAAATAACGAAGAAGAAGCATTTTGAAAACTGTGGACGGACGGAAGGACGGACGGACGACGGACTAACTACTGTGTAACCTAATGAAAAACAGCTATTTTAAAGGTTGATTATTGATGATTATGTTTTCTCCTCTTTGGCATGTTTACGATTTTGTATTCAGTTTCGAAATAAGTGTGGGGGGGCAAAACAAGATGGTTGCCCCCCCCCCCCCCTCACCCCCCTCCCCTTCCAAATAGTTTGATTGTTGTGGGTGGGCGACTGCCTAGCCTAGCAAATTGATGAGTAAATGTTAACTTATTATATGTATACAATTAAATTCCGGCATTTGTCTTGAATTTTGGTCGGAAGACCACAATTTTAAATCATATTCACTCACTAAAATGTCTTACCATTTTGACGTGTTCATGGTGCCCATTAATCCAATGTGCTTGGACCACTTCATCAAGCGTTGTCTAACACTCGAGAAATCTTGTTCCTCGTTTGCGAGTTTCTCTTTGATGGTGTCTAACATCGTTGGGATGAAGAGAAAGGTGGTTGGTCTGACGAGTTTGTTAAATTCAGTGGGATCGTCATGGTCGTCCTGCGAGTTTTATAAAAACATTTGGTCAAACCAGGAAATTTCTCAAACAATGACTGCATACCGCTAGCGTTGTCATAGCAAGTCCAACTTCAACAGTTTGACTTTTCCATAAATTGTATTATGAACATTTTGCTGCACAATGTTAACGCATTTGCGATTTCCTGTTTGCAATGAAAAACATGTTTTGTTTTTAAACATTTTTTGGAACATTTTGGAATCTTTCTTAGTAAACAAGTAACATTTGTGTTTGTTGGTTCTAACCAGATTTGATGTAAGCGATTAGTAACACGTTGTTTTATCATCATAATTGTGTTTACTCTTTGTCTCTTAAAGACAAAATGGTGGAAAAGTAATATAGATACGTTATCAGAAATAATGCTTCGATGTGTATTATTGTGTGTAATTGTCGCGGTTAACATGTGCAAATGGGGTTTGACATGAAATTTACAAACATCTCGAAATTTGACATCTCACTTTGGTTCAGGTTTACATGGTATTGAATGGAAGAATTTGTCATGCTCTATGTTCTAGAAGATGTACAGTTGCATACTTATGCTAAAACTTAAATTTGCCTACAAAATTCACTGAGTCCATCTGGCGAAAACAGGTCAGTAATGTTAGAATTTACATCATTTTTATGTTTGTCAGGATATTATAGTGCATATCTCCCTCATATGGTGACCGTGAGAAATGTTCATGATTGAAACTTTTAGAGCAAGAGTTGCTTGATATGTGTGCCAAAAGTGGTTGGTATAATAATAAAGATGAGCAATCCCTTCTCCCCCCCCCCCCCCCTAGCTTTGGGTTTATCATATAAAGGGTTACATTTTCACCGACTGTTTGTACATAACATCTTCGTGGTTGAGAAGTAATGTTTTACTGAAAATGAATATGCATGCAAAAGAAAGACACTTTCTTTAATAAGAATACCATCGACTCAAAGTAAACATTTTGTCTCTTCTTTTCTGAGCCAGGTATGGAATTACCAAGCACTAGGCCATTGGTTCTTAACATTTTAATTTCGTAGATATTGCATAATTGTTTTCAAATTTTTTTTTTTAAACAATGACGGTCTGCATTGGAATATTTCTCCTAGAAAAGGAAAGTTTTCTTTGTTTATGTTAAGTTTTCTATTTCTTCTAGATTATATTTTTAGGATGTCGATGTTTTAAATGATATTATTCAATACGATACGTTACATGTTTCTAGTTCATTACCGCATTTAGCATGAAGTATGTAGTCCCTGCTGATGTCAATGGGATCATGATGTCGAAGATTTGGAAGGCAACATGATGTAATGATTGGTAACTAGCGAATCTTCCTTTGGTGTCCCGAATGTTCAGAGCTAAAATACACTGTCGGCTTAGCCATGTGAACTGTAAGAAATATATAATTATAATTGTATACATTTATATAAATTGCACAGTTGACAAGATTATTAAGATTACATTATCAGTCAGTCGCAAGAGAGTGTTTTCGATCTTTCTGGAAAGCATGGTTTTCCTAATCTTTTAGACACTAATGAATTATGCATAAGCCGGGCGTCCATCATGCAACGCGCTACCCGCTTGTTATGTATACTCCGCAAAAAAAGAAACTGGACACTTGTATGAGACCAAATATTTCGTATTCATTAACGATAAAATATATGATATTGTATATCAAATTAAAGATAAAATTACCCTCTTCAATATTCGCATGAAATCCAGATGAAATCATTCATGCATGACTTGGCACGGTCAATTAACCACACCAAGGTCTGTTTTCAAAAATAGAAAAATGGAACATCCACTCAACCATATAAAATGTTGATAAGCATAATCTAAAACGCTATATTCATGAGATGGCATAATTTTTCATTTCAAATGTGACTTTTTCTATCTTCATCTCTATAAAGAGTATAAATGAAGACAAATTGTGCACGTTATAGGTGTTATTTTCATCCAAAAGTAACAAAATGGGGAATTCCATGGCAAAGCTTTATTAGTAAAAACCACAGTTTGTGCCCTTATTTCAGCATGAAAATGGTATAAATTCTTCTCAAGAATTATACCGTAGTCCAAAGATCTCCAAAACCTAAAGTCACCCTTGGTCAAACCTTTGGGCAGTCTTTAACATGACATTTATCTAGGTAACTATGGTTAAAATTGCAGGGGACACATGAAATAGACAAGCTTCATGCCTATAATACAGACTAGTATGATAATGCTCTCATAACCTGACCCTGTTTTATTGACAAATTTGTATTTCCAGAGTTTGTTCATAACAATAAAGTTGAATAATGTCATAATTTACTTGCCCCGCTCATCTTGTTTTAAGTGAAACGCTTACTATCATTTCAGTCGAATGGTGTGGTCCTCCATTGTTTTGCTATTTTTGAAAACAGACCTTGCTAGTGTTAATTGACCATGGCATTTCATGCATGAATGATTACAACTTTAAGTTATACCCTGCATGTAGAGGACTAAATTCCCTTTAATTTGATATATGATCATATACACTTTATCGTACATTAATATGAAATATTTCAACTTATACAAGTGTCCAGTTTCTTTTTTTGCGGAGTATATATGGGAAGAGAAATTTCACTTTTGAACGTCGGCCGCTAAAAAAATATTACGAGAAATCTAACCCAGCATTTTTTTTAATAATTCGTGTATTTAAAGATGAAGAATGAAAGTTTATTGTTGCCGAAAATCGAATTAATCGAACCCAGTAATTTTGAGGAAATCTATTCGGAATATATATTAGTGGTATAATTTTGAAAAAATTAGCTTCAAACAGCCGTTGATAGACTTGCAGTACAGCTGCACATGCTCGGGTAAGGTGAAAATTATTAACGCGCTATAAAGTATATAAATAAATTATGCATGTCTGTGTGTGTGTGTGTGTGTGTGTGTGTGTGTGTGTGTGTGTGTGTGTGTGTGGGAATTGGTGTATGTGTGCTTGTGCATGTTTGTTTGTGTGTAAGAATGTGTGTATACGTGTGTGTGTCTGTGCGTGTATGTGTATGTGTGTGTGTGTGTGTGTGTGTGCGTTTGCGTTTGCGCGTGTGCGCGTGTGTGTGTGTATGTGTGTATGTGTGAGTGCGTTTGTGTCATTGTAATATTTTAAGTAAGTTACTGTTAAGCGAACTTAGTATGAAGAGGACATTTTACGCAATCGGTCGGCGGAGGTCCAAGAACAGCCGTTGTCCAACCTTTTTTTAAAAGATTGGAAAACAGATCTTACGCCTGACTGATTATAAAGTTATAACAATCATTCCAGGTGCATTACCTTATAATGAATTGTTAAGTATCACCGAATAAATACGTTTTCTAAATGCATTCTAAACAGTTTTGTATTGAATCTAGAATATATTTCATGAATCTGTATGTGCCATTCGTCCCACATTTTTAACTAAATATCAACTCGGTACAGTTATTTGTAGTTATATAGTATTTCACCATCCTTCCTTTGCTTGTCGAAGATGCATTGCGCGGCGGATTTATTACAAAATGTGCAACCTACAAGGCTGATAAACACCTTTTCTTACGTTATCATGACTCATCATGCAACCTTTCCATTTTCCCAAGTGGTTTACTGTGTAGTTTATGGCACAGCATTGATTTGGAGTTTGTGCCGCCATGATCGTTTTCAGATCTTCGTCAGAAACTTCATTGCCTAGATCGATGAAATCCGACCACTGAAAAAAATATATGAATAGAAAAGGATGGTTATAAACACAGGGACAAAAAAGTAATACAGACTAAAAGAACAAATGCAGTTTATTAATGGGATAGTTGAGTTTTGGTATAGAGAGTACAGTTTGGGTCAAACTGAATTTTAGTAACCCACACCTGCACCATTACATTACAAACTAATAATTAAAACTCCAGCATGCTCGAAAGGTATAACAAATTACAAACGACTACTTAACCAGCCTTATGCTAGGTTTACACTATTTCCCCGGCGGCCACGGCAGCCCCGTTTCAGGCCACCGTGGACAAAACGGGATGGACGTGAGACAACGCGGGGGGACGGAATGGGCAAACGTGACTGCCGTGTATGCCTGGCCAGATTTTTAAACTGTCAACAAATTTGCCACGGCAACCTAGCAGGCCGGAGTAAAACGGGGTGAACGCAACAAAACGTGACAGGCCGTAACAAAACTTGGAGGCTGTCCGTAGGACGACGGGAAGACATTCCCCGACATCTCACGGTTCTTTCCCGTCCTACTACGGACAGCCTCCAAGTTTTGTTACGTACTGTCACGTCTTTGTTGCGTTCACCCCGTTTTACTTTGGCCTGCTAGGCTTCTAATCCGCACCGTGACTGCCGTGGCAAATTTTTTGACAGTTTAAAAATCTGGGCCGACATCCACGGCAATCGCGGCAATTGTCTCATGTCCATCCCGTTTTGTCCACGGTGGCCTAAAACGGGACTGCCGTGGCGCCAGGAATATGGTGTAAACGCACCATCAGTGGGGGGATGGGGCTCCTCCCCCCACGGCCCGTCACGGATACCGTGGTAGACCGTGATAGACCGTGAGAAAACTTGGCAAGACCTAACACAACTTGAATACAGAGGGAAAATTTGTCAAAATTTCACGGCGCGCTACGTTTTTGGCAAACGGGGCTGCCGTGTCCGCCGGGGACACAGTGTAAACCTAGCATTACTTAATCATTTAAAAAGAGCCGTTAAATTTCAAGAGGGCACTCTCTAAAAACTCATTGGTTCCAACCATTTTTAATTTAAAGGACCTAAATAATACAACGTACTTTGACACTTATTCCATAGTTGATGACTTGAAACATAGGTCTGCCGAAAAAAAAATCCATGAAAATAAACACAGTAGTGATTTAAGACTAGTTTTCTGATGCCAAATCTCACTTAGCAGCCAGTTTTCGCCCCACCCACATTTAAGGTATATTGTGGGGTCCCACAGTTATTACAAATGGTTCTATATATGTATGGATATTTCAGGCGTCTCTGAACCAATTTTGATCAAATGCAGTTAATTCTTTCATTAAAAGTATGCTCTTTTGAATTTGACAGTTTTTCATTACCTCACACAAAAATTATTTCGTGCAGCGCCCTCTATACTAAACCCAACTATCCGACATTGCATTGCGCATGCATACGATTAGCCCTTAGAATGGTTCCTATGGGTTTCTATGGGTGTGGGTTTCTATGGGTCCTATGGGTTTCTATGGGTTTCTATGGGTTTTATTTTCTGGGTTTCTGTTGGTCTCATAGAAACCCATAGAAACCAATACAATTTTCCCATGGGTTTTCTATGGGTTTCTATGAGTTTCTATGGGAATTTCGACTTGGGTATTCATAATTATCGAATTCATCCAATGTGCGAGTGATAACATAAAGTTCCATGACATTATCATAGTGCGAATTATAATACTTACCGAATGATTAAGAGTACCAGTTGCCGTTGGTTGTTCTTGTCGTAGGTTGTAAAACACGAGATGTTTTGGGTATTCTCGTGTTCCTCGTTCTGCAGCGAATGTCCGGCACTTCTCCGTGTCTTCCATCACAATCACTTCCGGTTTGCAGTCATCCACCACTTGCCAAAAATTGTCCACGCTGCACCACGTTCTGAGCCCAACTGCAACACATCTGAATGGTGCACAAAATGTAAATTGTATAACATGTAATATACGACTTCCCAGCTAGCCACCTGACGTTGGGCCGATGTCGGAATTTGGTTGCCGGATGTCGGCATATCGCCGTTGGCTCGAGGTTAAAATGTCCGCCAGCCCAACATCGTCACGACGTCATTTTTGTGATATATTGGCATAACGTCATTTCCGACAATGGCCCAACATCATGTTGGGCCATTGTCGGAAAATGAACTTATGCCAAATTTATCACAAAAATGACGTCGTGACGATGTTGGGCTGGCGGACATTTTAACCTCGAGCCAACGGCGATATGCCGACATCCGGCAACCAAATTCCGACATCGGCCCAACGTCAGGTGGCTAGCTGGGTTGCTGGCCTAGAATGCTCTGGCATCGTTTAGGGAAAGTTATTTTCGGGCTTGATTGATGTTAGTATGCGTCGAACAACGGAACATGCACTATATAATTATCTACTCACCATTATCATCATGCCATTAAAACGTATAGTTGGCGCGGAACTCATGGGGTCGGACTAAAAAGGAGAATTACACTGACTGAATTATTTCGAAATCCGCCGAGTGTGACAAACAGTTTCGCGCTTGTTTTGTACGTAAATCGTTTTTTTTTTTTTCAAAATTGGTGTCCATACAAAAATTACTTTTCTAACTTGATTCAATCCGTCCATGACACATGAAAATAGTGAGTGAGAACATGCACACATATAGCCTACTCATTTTATATTGAAAATCAGGAAACTATCAGGAAAACGATTTGCTGTCAGTTTATTATACAACACTTGTTATTGTGTTATGCAAAAAAACGTCGCTTTCTGTGAAGTGTTTGTCTCAAGTTCAAACGGATCCATCTTTACAATTCGTATTTCTCGACTACTTTCCAATAGATTCTGGGGCTCACCCCTACACTCCAAATCATAGTGCAGGTCGCTGGACGATTTACTTTATTCCTCTCTCTTATATTTCCAATCACACGCCTTGAGGGCTTGCAACGAATAATCACGTATCACGTATCACGTATCACGTTCATGTTCTGCGCTATTTCTTAAAACAGGTGACTCTAATTTACAAAGTGTAGGGCCTACCATTCGTTGTTTTCCACGCCGGTAAAACACGAATAGTCGCGTTTACCAAAACGTGACGTGAGTGTTTAATAAACGTTTTTTAAATTGCAAGCGCTTGTTACTAAGACCAGACATAGATGCACGAACAGGTTAAAAATGTCGACTAAAATGTTGAACGCCGTATTAAATCATTTCAATCAGTGGCGTAGACAGGTTCTTACACCTGGGGTGGGGGGGGGGGGGGGGGGCGATTAGCCGTTCACCGGAACGAGACCAATTTTTTCGCGCCCGAGACCGCCTGCCAACAAATTTTGAGACCGAGGAAATTGCTTGAAAGTCCTCTCAGTTGGGGGGGGGGGGGGGGGGGGGGGGTTGTCCGTCGCCAAAGTTTTTCCCGGCCTGCCTATTTTTTTTGAGACCGAAGGAATTGGTTTAAAGTCCTCTCAGAGGGGGACGCCAAGATCGTTCATTAAGATGGTCGAGACCAGGCGCGCTGGAAGCAGTTTTGGATTGGGGGGGGGGGGGGCAAAATCCTAACGGGGCTCACGATTTTTGTTGTGTGTACGTGCTCATGCCAACCACATGCACAGGGCTGCGCGCTAACTTTGAGCCAGATATGAAAGTTAGACATTGCGAGGGAGCGAAGTGACTGAGCGGGGGGAGGGTGTGGGAGGGGGTATCCCCCTTCCCACGGTAGGGAGCTTTTGCATTCTGAACTTGAAATTGTGCAATCTGGTGCTTACCTAGATAGGAAATTCGGGCTTAACATTGACTGTATCTGGGAAAGCGTGTTATGATTTGATCGACCAGAAATTTTAAATATATTTTCATGAAGAAAACAAATAATTGACACACTAATAAATATGCACCCCAACGCACAATTAGTGTCATACACAGTTCCAACATAAACCATATGCCACATTATGTATGATCCAACAACATAGCCTATAGGCAATAATGAGTCCCGAGGGGGCGAAGCTACCGAGGGCTGAGGCAGAGCTAAATAGGGAGGGTTTGTGAGGGGGTATCCCCCTCCCACGGAGAAGATTTTTCATTTATATAAATGGTGCAATTTTGTGCACGTCACACAAGCAGCCAGAGCAATGCCAGCCTACACTGGAACTTCGTGGCCCGGTACAGAAGAATATACTCACCCCAGACCATACGCAAGTTACACAACAAACTGAGATCCTTCCCTAAAACCTGGGGAGGGGGGGTTGATTGTACATGTCATCCCCCCCCCCCCCCCGGTCTCGGCCTCAACAATTTTAAAGGTACTTGGTCTCGGCTTCAAAAAATGTATACTGCCACTCTCCCCGCCCCACCCCCCTGAAAATATCCTGGGTACGCCACTGGTCTGATCATCATCACCATTCAGGTTTGTGTCATTTCAAATTTCGATTACACTCGAATTAAATACGGTTAAACTATTCCAAGGAATAGATGGTTACTCTTGAGCAAATTGAGTACAGAAGCTATGACGTCATACAAATCAATGTTTTTAATGTTCAAATTTGAACTTCATTTACCGAAAGAACATAACAAAATAATGTCCAAATACCAAAAATCAATTAAATATGTATAGGCTGTGATATGCACATCCGAATAAATTTGTTGTCAATTGGAAATCAGTGCTCCCAACGCACCCTTTCGGCAAAACCGGGGGGCTTTGGACGAATGGTCGCGTTCCAGTCAACGCGACGCGACGCTCCAAACGCAACCTTTCGGCAAAACCGGGGGGGGGGGGGGCTTTGGACGAATGGTCGAGTTCTAGTCAACGCGACACGACGCGACGCTACCCACCCTTTCGGCACAAGCCTTTAAACACTTATCTTGAGGGGTTTAATAAATTCATAAAGTTCAAAACTTCAGCTACTAGACCATTGGAAGCGGATTAAATGCAAGCCCATGCAGTGCACTATTACACTGCAGGAAATGCAAATATATCATAATATATTTTATCCTTCATTAATACAATCCAGTTTAGTGATTGGTCTACATAGCGTCATGTGACCAAACATAGCATTGCTATGATGTTGATGATGTTTAAAACAAAATGGCCATGGAGAAAAATGTGCTATACCGTGACGTCATTCATGGTATAGTGCACTATACCATGAAAATGACGTCATAGATATGCGATCGATCAATGCCATCAATGGTTTCCATCTATATCAACACGATATACACAATATCAACGCAATATATCGGATCGGTATCGCTCCTCATAGACTTGTGTATAAACGGATCGTCTGCGCTACAATGTAAACATATAATCAAAATGGCAGGCTCGGTTCGGTTCACATTGATTAAGGACGAGGATTTAGAGGAGTTTATCGGTGAAAACACATCCCCAAAACAGATTAAATACGGACTGTCAGTGTCAATATTCAAAGAGTACTGCTGTACTGAGTACTGTGAGTTTTGACGATTTCGAGCCACTAGTGAAATAATGGATTCCTCTGAGACAGAAAAAAACTATAGGAGTTTATCGGTGAAAACACATCCCCAAAACAGATTAAATACGGACTGTCAGTGTCAATATTCAAAGAGTACTGCTGTACTGAGTACTGTGAGTTTTGACGATTTCGAGCCACTAGTGAAATAATGGATTCCTCTGAGACAGAAAAAAACACTATTTTCTTCGGGGCTGTGCCCCGAAGAAACTAGTGATTTTCCTGTCAACTCGGAATCCATAAATTCAACTAGAGGCTCTCAGTGCATGGTATATTTGTTTACTAATTATAAAACGGGCCTTATATTATTATCATAGTAAATGACCTCCTCCAAGGGCGTCGATTTCTTCTCATGGTGGGGGGGGGGGGGGTGATCAGGGGGTTTGACCCAATGACGATGCGGAGCATCGTCCACGAGCCGCGAGGCGGCGAAGTCCGAACCGCGTAGCGGCGAGGCGATTTTTGGGGGGCTATTTTGCTAAGGGGGGGGGGGGGGGGTTGACCCAATGACGATACGGATACTGTGTGGGTCTGGACACAATGATGGCGTTAGGGTTAAGGTTAGGGTTAGGGTTAAACCCCCTAACCCCCCCCCCCCCCCCCCCCGTAGATCCGCGCCTGGGGGGGGGGGGGGGGGCTGGGTGTGGGCACCCCCCTCCCACGTTAGGAAGCTTTTGCATTTTGGGGCTTGAAATTGTGCAATCTGGAGCATACCTAAGGCATCAATTTCACGTTTTATAAACTTGTTTCTGAGTTACCATGTTATAGATAAACACAATTAATGAAAACCAAAGAAAACCAAAGGGCGGATCGCACTTCTTTTGCTAAAGGCCCAGTCCCATACTGACGATTTTCACGGCGACTCGCAACGACTCGCAACGATTTACTAGAACGAATCGACTCGATTTAGCCACGATTTAACAACGAATTGGGAAGAATTGTACGGCGACTCAAGACGAATATTCGTTCTTCGTCGTTGTTTGACGAGTCAGCTCGTCCTTCTTTTGTCTTTAACGATTGCGGGAGAAAAATCGTGGCAGAAAAAAGTTGTGGTCCCATAGTGGCGATTTTTGCGGCGACTCACAACGAATTATCATTCGTGGAGAAAATCGCTTGAGTCGTCGCGAGTCGTTGTAGTTCGTTGCGAGTCGTTGTAATTTGTTCTGCGAACCGTTGCACATCGTGAAGAACGCCATGAATCGTGTTAGCACAACGAATGTTTTGGGACTGTTCAAAACTATCGCCATGTCGCGACGATTTCCTTTCATTCTTTTTATGGAACAATAGGGCAGTGCACCATATGAACAATTGGACTTGTTTGAGTCAGTTTCATAGGCGTAGATCTGTCATTAATACAATTCAACAGGGGGATGATCTATTCATTCACCCCCTCCCCCTCTCGTGATGAATATGTATTACGTAAGTCTTTACGCCTATGGTCAGTTCAAAAACGGAAAGCGGCGATCTTCACAACGAAGCGATACGAGTCGCAACGAATTGCAACGATGTGGAACGACTTGACACGAATATGCAACGGTAAATACAATAGTTTTTGGTGAACAGTTGAAGACGGCGATTTTGGGTCCGCTTTCACGATTTTCTTCACGATGCGCAACGGTTTTGGGGGAAGAACCAATACGATGTAACACGATGCAATACGACCTTAGCGATTTTCTCGACGAATGTCAAATCGTTGCGAATCGCCGTGAAAATCGTCAGTATGGGACTGGGCCTTTATGGAGGAATGAGTAATGACTTTCTAACATAAGACATACGATAGTAGCCTCTTCCACAATTACATGCGCCAGTATACTTTTTTTTTTTTTTTACCCTCCCAAATATTGGGGGGGGGGGGGGGGGGGGATGATAATACAGGCCATTCCCCCACCTCAAATATGGGGGGGGGGGGAAATATCCCCCCCCCCCCCCCCATCCCCCCGTGATCGACGCCCCTGACCTCCTCCCCAACTCGGTCGCTATTGACGCTCCCTCGCCAAAGATCCTCGAGATCACGGATCCCACCGCGCGAAACAGATGACGCCTATGCAATATTGCTGGAGTGAAATTTAAACAGGTGGGAATTTGTGATAATTTAATACTTACCCAGCCATAATTGTGCCCATGTATGACATGACCCATTTCGGTGAGGTGTGTCCACAAATTCCGACTGTGTGATGTTTCTGTAAGTTGAGCTTAAAAATAAAACGGTTAGAGACTTAAAGATAACACGGGAGAATTTTCTTCTGAAAATCTAGGTGTGAGAATCTTGCATGGTTTTGAACCCGTGTGAGAGTTAACTTAGTAATGACATTTGAAAAAGAATGACTTCCCTCCTTATGCTCGTTTTCTTGTGAAATTCTGAAATTCTGAGGAAAGTCGACCCTTAGGCGTCGTCATTAATTATAAGGCCGTGGCAAGTAAATCGATGCATTAAAAATGCAACGAGCCAACGAAATCTGCCGGCCTAGTCCGGATGGGTGAGGGCTGAACTGCATTGTTCCCTTCGCTGATCCAGGTTCATACAGAATGTTACCTTTAGTTTAAAATTCAATTCACTAATATGTAGCATGACTAATGCAACTATAACTCTTTCAATTGGCATTGTTATCCATTTAAGCCCAAGTCCCATACTAATGGATTTTACGGCGAATCATAAGAATCACAACTTAGTTGCGATTAAGTAAAACGAATCGACTCGATTTAGCCACGGTTAAACAACGGATCTGAACGAATAATACGGCGACGCAGTATGGATAGTCGTTCTTCGCCGTTGCTCGACGAGTCAGTTCGTCCTTCTGTTGTCTTTAACCATCGCGGTAGAAACATCGTCGCAGAAAAAAGTTGCGGTCCCGTAGTGGCGATTTCTACGGCGAATCGCAACGAATTAGCGTTCGTGGAGAAAATCGCTCATGTCGTTGCGAATCGTTGTTATTCGTTCTTGTTCTTCGAGCAAACCGTTGCGAATCGCGAAGAACGCCGCGACTCACAACAGAAGGCACAACAGTTTCTAACCGGTTCAAAACTGTCGCCACGCCGCAATGTTTGATCACAATCGTTGCTTATCGTTGCTATTCGTTGTGAATCATACCACCTTGTCGCTAATGCCCCAGTCACATCTACCTGAAAAGCCTCCTGCTAGAGCCACGTGTTGGAATTTCTGTAGAATGCAATGAAACGAGGCTTTCAGGTGGCAATATCGTGGCTAAACCGTATCAATACGTGGCAGTTCTTATATTCCCATCACACAAGCGAAGGCAGAGCTAAATTGTTTAACATTTTCAATTTTGTGTCCAAGATATGGCTATTGTTTTACGGGAATGTTTGACTGCGAAATGTGGTTCGTCTTCGGCGAGGAAGAACAGACAATTGCAAGACGACCTTACTCGATTCGAAGGAAAATTCTCCGTCTATATCGTGTTTTCCGGGCAGTCATCGTATGCCGCGTTTTGTGACTTTCTATTCGGCGTTGTACTGATTCGTTGCAGTTCGCCTCAAATCGCCACGACATAATACGAACCAGAACGGAAAGCAACGATCTGTGCAACGACGCGACACGATTCAGAACAAATTGCAACGAAGTGAACAAGTTTAATACGGCGATTTTGGCTCCGCTTTCACGGTTTTCTTCACGATGCGCCACGATTTTTTGAAAGAACAGATACGATGTACGATTCTTCAAGAATGCCAAATCGTTGCAATTCGCTGTGAAAACCGTAATTACGGGACTGGGGCATTAGGAGTGGTCCCAACAATTATCGGGCTCAGGTCTATGCAGATTACCTGTTACAAAATCTGAACGGGTTAGCAATATATCTTCATAATCAAAGTTGTACAGCATATTTTTTTTGGCAAATTCACAAACCTCGACCAGTACTCAAGCATATATCTTTAAATAAGTATATTCCAAGTATGTTAAACTTTCGGAGCGTTCAACCTTAGAATAGTGCACATTTCCCCGCGTTGCAGTCAATCTTATGTGACAAACTTTACAATAATATAAACCTTAGATAATTCAAATTCACCCTGTATCAAAAAAAAACTTTGAAATATTAAGGTCGAATATTTACGGGTCATCACACCAAGACGGAGTACATATATAAACCCCCACAAAAGGTTCCGCGATTCGAATTTTATATAATTGACAAGCATGTTTATTCTCCTTATCGATGTCTCATTTGTAATGATTATGTAATTATGGCATGTGCGAGGGACTTGAATATCGAACCGTGTCAAAAGCGAAATGTCGCAAAATACAACGTTATTGTCAATGTGAATTCTTCAGTCGTTTTGGATGTGTTTTGAATGGTCACACAATAACAATGCAATATGCAACATTTCAATCTTTAATTGGACCAGTATTTAGGTGTAATGCACATTCCATAAGTACATAATCAAATCGGGATTCAATTTAAAGAGGAATATGCAGGCATTTAAATGATACCAAATTAATGTAAGGGTCATCAGAGATGGACGCTCAAACTTCAATAGCGGAACATTTTGTGAGGGGTTTGTCTGCAATATACCTATTGTTGTATAGTGATGTTCCCACAACCCAGTTAATTATATCATCTTTATGTGCCTAGTTTGAGATGCACTTAAAAGCCATAATCCTTTCCCACATACAGACCAAGTGCATTCATTCTAATCCCCTTCCCAGGAAAGACCACCTTTATTATGGTTACATCCTGTCATAAAACTAGCGCCTTGACCAAGTGGACCATTGTCTTGGCGGCCCCCACTTACGCCTTTGTGTCAGCGGCCCTGACTCAAGTCTTTGTCTCCCTGATACAATGTTACCTACCCTCATATCTGATACTTGTATCCTTCTTCATAAATAGGATATGTTTTAGCTTTCAGAAAAGGAGTTGAGTTTGGATCACCATCAGATCAAGACCATCTTTATAGCTGGCTCTTCATCTAGCATATTGCGTTTTACATGTGGAAGCTGTTTATAATGTGACGGATTTATACTCCAAAGTTTTGGGGTTAATAAATATATATATACTTCTCCGGAATTATATGACTCCTCGCTCTTCATTTACGTACCTCTCATACTGCTAATAATATTATCCGATCCCAACATAACACCATACAGGTAAAAGTGTTTTGGCAACTTTCCTGCAGACATCCCAGTAGTCCTGAGAAGTCCACCCTCTCTATGTTTCGTCTTGCATCGAGTAATTGACGGCCAGTACAATCTTGTCTGGGTACTTATCCTTGGTCCTCTGGAATCTTCGCTGTTTCAACTATTTCAACTATTTATTTCAACTATTTAAAATACATAATCGTAACTAGTTTACAGATTTACACCCACCTGTAAAAGTGATTTGGCAACGGTTTTGCTGTCATCCCAGTATTCTTGGTAAGTCCACTCACTCCAATCCTTGTCATTCATCGAGTCCTTGGCGGCCAGTGCCACTTTTGTCGGGTACTTATCCTTGATCCTCAGGAATATTGTGGGGATCGTGATCGGTTGATATTTAGTTCCTTTCTTGCCCCTGATCCTCACGCGTTGGTCTGTACAACTCGCCCACGATGGGTGTGATTCGTCGAATGGATCATCTTGTCCTGAATATCATAAATAACGCGTGATGACTAGAAAGTATATCTCAACTACTGACATATTTATTTCTGTTATAATCAGCATCTTTATGAAATAAAGTTATAATCATCGACACTTGTCACATGTATGCATGATACAAATTATAGAAATAAATGTTTAAGAGATAGTTGAGTTTTTGGTATAGAGGGCACTGCAACAAATGACTGTGAGGTAAAGAAAAAATGAGTGTAAAATTTGAAAGAACAATGTTAATATCGAAAATAATATCGCTAGTGATATTCGTTTTTCTCGCAATGTATGGTCAACAAGGAATCTAAAAGATCACGACGTTTCGTGTGCCGCTGCAACACTTTGTCAAGTGATATAATATAATGTAAGCAACCGTGCTTTATACTCTTCTTTGGCTCGCATGAGCGAGTACGTTCCTAATTGGTCAATAACGGGCATGGTCGATTGGCCCGTGCACACGGGTACTCAACCAAACAACGGGACGCTGGTTCGGCTCGCTTGCTAGGCTAGGCTAGCAGGAACAATAGCGAGCTCAACCAATCAACGGACAGCTGGCTCGGCTCGGCTGTCTCGGCTGTCGTGGCCAACCTATACATGGAGAGTTTCGAAGAAGAAGCGCTAGACACATGTCTCCTCTCTTGCATTCCTCGTGTTAGGAAGAGATACGTGGATGATACCTTCATCATAGTCTCCAGTTCTGAGACAGATAATCTGCTCAAACACATGAATAACCGCCAACCATCATGACCATCCATCCAGTTCACATCGGAGATGGAGTGCGAAGGGAAGATAGCATTATTGGACACTTTAGTTCACAGACACGACAACCATAGGCTCACCACCTCAGTCTATAGGAAGCCTACCCACACAGACCAGTACATAGCGTTTGACTCTCACCATCCCGTATCGGTGAAGAGAGGTCTAGTAAAATGTCTATTTGACAGAGCATCACGCATTGTGACAAGTTCACAACAGCCATGCAAAGAGCGGACCCGTGTCCGCAGTGCCCTGAGTCTTAACGGTTACCCACGCCGTTGTGTACACAACACCAAGAAGAGAATGACAGAAGCAAAGGATCAGAAGGAATACAAGACTTTCACAGTCTTGCTGTACATTGATGGGGTCTCCCAACAACTCAGGCGCCGCCTAGAGAGCCATGGCATCCGAACGGTCTTCAGATCAGATACCACCCTACGCCAGCAACTAACACACCCCAAGGATCCAATTCCTCAACACAGACGGGACGGCATCGTGTATAACATCCCCTGTAAAGGATGTAATAGATCCTACATCAGTGAGACTGCCCGACCGAAATCAGAAAGAATCACCGAGCATAAGAGGGACGTCAGGCTCCGCCGAACTGAACTCAGCCGTAGCCGAACATGCTTGGGACAACCAGCATCAGCCAGACTGGGACGGGGTCCAGTGACTTTCCGAAGAACGGCATTGGTACACACGTAGGGTAAAATACATATCCGCCTCAATCCCAGTAATTTCAACAGAGACAACGGGATGGATATTCCCCAGTTTTTGATGCGTACGATACGTCGCCATGACACTCCCCGACCAGCCGGCCCACACCGGTTGATTCCAACCAGCGGGCGAGCCGAGCCAGTTGCCAGTTGATTGGTTGAGCTCGCTATTGTTCCCGCTAGCCTAGCCTAGCAAGCGAGCCGAACCAGCGTCCCGTTGATTGGTTGAGTACCCGTGTGCACCTGCCAATCGACCTTGCCCGTTATTGACCAATTAGGAACGTACTCGCTCATGCGAGATAGTGCGTTTGGAGCCTAAGTAGAGTATAACACACGATTGCTTACAGTAGATTATATCACTTGACTGGCGTAAATAGTCCATGCTGACTGCGTCGCCATCTAAACATAAATCAAATCAAATCACTTGACAAAGTGTTGCAGCGGCACACGAATCGTCGTGATCTTTTAGATTCCTTGTTGACCATACATTGCGAGACAAACGAATATCACTAGCGATATTATTTTCGATACTATATCCGCAATGAGTAATATATTTACTATTAACAATGTTAATGTCAGAATAAACTTTATTGATCAAAATCGACTCAGAGACGGCTGTTATATCCGTGAATATAACAATTTGTAATTATTATTTTGTTTTTTTACAGGTTTTTTACTTTCATAATCGTTTGTTATTGTGTATACCTTTCGAGCATAGTGAAGTTATAATTAATAGTTTGTAATGTAATGGTGCAGGATTTGGCTACTAAAATTTAGTCTGCGCAAAACTATACTCTCTATACCAAAACTGAAATATCCCTTAAATCGACGTTCATTTCTTATTGCTATTCATAATTTCAATAGGTAGAATATTCTGTGGGATCTAACATCTTACCTTGTATAGGTTCATAATCTGTGTCGTCTGGAAGGTAAAATGAAAGCGAAATGATTTAATTAATACCTAAAAGAGTGATAAAAGGGAACACAAAATCATGATGAATGGGGATTAGGTATCACAAATATGTTTAACATTATCAAAATGATCAAGACAAAGTAACCCTCCAATGTTCATAGCCCTGCATCGAAGGTTCATGTGTGTGAAGCATATGGTCCAAGCCCCACTTATTGGAACAAAAGTAATACTGCAACAGAATGAGGTAAATCCCTTTAAAATGTAAACAATACGTACCATATGTACCCCCACTAATTCAAGTGCTCCTAACTTGCCCTCTCGGCCCACAACCAGGCTACATTAATGTCTAATTATGTTTTAAACTATAAATAAGATTTACATTACATTTCATCTAACGCAAGTTGTAATTGCCGTAACTCTCTCACCATCTTGATGACGTTAAAACAAGAAGAATATCCGGACGGAAGCAATACTGATGATCAGAACCACAACGGCTGCGCCGATCCATTTTGAAGTGGACGAGTCTACATAGATTAAAGCAGAGAACACATTAATTTCGATAATGTATATTAATGCAGGTCGAGTGTGACATATACTTCATCAGACTTGGATCATGGATTTAGTCAAATCCAATCTTGTATCTTGAGCAGAGTGTGTACAGGTATAATAAGTAGGTGTTTTGTGTATATCATTGACTAATTTATTACGTTTTAGTATGTATAAATGTGACGATATTTACAACAACGTCGAAATATTATACAATTAGTGCATGGTTTGGAGTTGAATATACCTGAATAGACAACGATACATTTTTAATTTCTCGAGAGCGATTATATTGCATCGAGGCCGCAGGCCGAGTGCAATATAATTGCACGAAAGAAATTAAAAATGTAGAGGTGTCTATTATGGAATATTTAACGACAGGAATCATGTTTATAATGTTTATAATTGTTATATAAGATGATGACACTCAGGAGCTGATATGTAGATTTCCATGAACACGGATCATGACAAGTGACATGAAGTTACTCTTCATAATGAAGAAGAATGATGTGTACTCACCAAACTAGTAGCCTTAGGCCTATGCCGAATCAGTCAATCATTGAAATTTGTCCTCAAATGTTTTATTGCTGACACGGTCCTCTTGAAAACACTTTATAAATGTATTTTAAAATGTAAAATAGGCCTAGTCTAAATGTTGTTACTGCTGACCGCTTCGCGTAATAGCTCCCACCCGTTGCCCTGGCGCACCTCGGCGCGGCGTAGAACGACCGTAGAAATTAGACCAGTTCATCCTTTAGCTCCGTTAGAATGGCATCAAAATCACTGTCTTTCTCGGTACAATATGACCACACAACTCGAATAGAGAACGCAATGACTACTTTCGTTTTCTTCGAGTCCATATTATCTATCAATTGTCCGAGATCGTCCTCCGAAATTGTTGGAAAACGGTTTGTTTCTTCGCTGGTAGCCATAATTGCAACTTGTTTGTATCACTGCACCCGCCGCGAGAAAAAGTTGAACAAATTTGCTATCGCTAGTTTCGTATCGGTTACAATCGAATACATTAGGTTACACAGTAGTTAGGGGACTACCTCTCCTCAGCGCTGGCGAGCGGTCTGGGTTTTCCACTGTCAAGCTAGTTCAGATTGGACCTTGGGGAATTTATTTGATCCCTGTTCGCTCTTATCACTAGCCTCTAGGCGCTGATGTGTCAATTTACTGGCAGCAAGAGGAGGAAGTGAGGAGAAAGAGAGGAGGTATGTCAAGGTCGTTGGCCAGTGGACCCGAGCTAGACCAGAAGTGTTATAGTGTTAGTCTTAGTAATTAAACTCAGTAAAAGTATACTGTAGGTTATAACATTGGTTGTGTGAGTATTATATAAGGTTTGCGAGATGTGTGTATAAAAGAGACTGGGAGAGAGAATTCTCATTCTGGGGAAAACATTGCTAAAATCTTTCACTGCACATTTACCAGAATGATTGTTTAATAAATGCTACTCCCTTGGTTAAGTTTTTGGCCTCAAAAGAGACTGGTGTTTTACTTTTAGAATTAATTTAGTTTAGTGTCCACTACAGTCTACAGGCAGGATAACTGCTACAGACAACTTAAATAGACATGCTGTCTGAATGTTTATAGGTCATAATAAGAATGAAGAGGTCTGCAAACAGAGACTAGTGGTCATACAGTGAACTGCAGCCCAGAGAAGATTATCTCTATGATAGCACTAGGCCTGGGGGGAGGAGGCAGTTAAAACAGCATGGGATTGTTGCCTGAAGAGATAAAAGTGTCAACATCAGAAAAAAATGTGACCAGTTGAGTTCCACCGAGGTGGAACTCACGCTAACAGGGCAAACACGTCATGAAAAAAAGGCCCACTGACATTAATACAAAAATGCGAAACACGATATATCGTTTTATTAAACACTCAGAATATATCGTTATATCGATAGTAAGACAATTATCGTATCGCCATTGTTTTGGTATCGTTTGGGTGGTATATGGGACATTTGTACGTCACTGAAAAGTTATAATACATATGTATTATACCGGATTAATCATCGGTACTCAACCAATAGAAACGCTCAATTTCCCTTAATTATGACGTCATCATCTTATATAACTTGATAGTGTCAGTTCAACAAAAGGACACCGGGATTCATCGAATAAGTATGCAAACATTTTAGATATTCAAATAGCTTTATTTGTATATTTTAAAGCCTAGGGTTGTATATCTAGCATGATGCATCATTAGTCATTATCAACAATAACTCCACTTATCGGTGAATATGACGCCATGCCAAAATTACCCCCGCCAGAGTTTGGAACTGAGATGATCCGTGATAAGGGATTCATCAATTATTGTTGATCGACTAACGACCCCATCCAGTGGCATAGGTTTGTAGGCGACGGGTGAAGCATTATGGCACCCTACCAGTTACAAACTAGCTAAGCCTTCAACATGGTCAAGCGTGCAAACAAGCCCCTCCCTCACCAACCCACCCCATTATGTAACTGTTCCGAATAATTGTGTAATTGGCATTAATTTGATACATTTCGTTGTACATTAAAACTGTACTGTGCAACAAAATATCAAAAGGGGTTATCTTATTCATTCGCAAAGTTCTTCGATTAGTTTCGGGTGATATTCTAAAAAGTGCTGAAATTATACAGAAATAACTACTAGCAGACATCATTGAGCGAATTCCCGTACTCCTTACTGTCACATAATTCATGCGATGGAAGAACTGCGAAGGCACGTTTTATAACGAGTGAGCAGAAGCGCCTCTTGACAAATTGACACCCCCCTTTATATGGAACCTCTTAAGTCTTTACTTTAACATGTTGAACACGGGCATATATAATGGCCAAATACTTTTTCAAAATTACGAAATATGAATGTATGCACGCAATTGTTTTAGATATATTTAAGAAATACTATTTTAGTAATTTCTTCCCGAATGACAATCAAACGTTTTAAGGCTAAAACAATACATATCAACGTTAAGGTTAAGACCTAGTAATGTTAAGTAGAACTAAGTTTGCCCAAATCGACTGAAACACCCTTTTCACTCTCACTCGACGTAACATAAAACCTCGCACAATATCTTATATGTTGCATCAATTGCACATAGGCAATCTACATAATGTCATAAACAATTAGAGAGGCTGGACTTACAACTACAAGAGATGCATTATTGTATGATTAAAATAAATATTACAACAATTATTGGGGCCTTGTGAAAATACAAGCTGGGTTTAATTACGAATAATGCTCACATGTTGAACTATAACAAGCAATTAACAATACTGTCAAGGACAACTTCATCATTGTATGAAAAAAACGTACCCGACTGATCCGCCGCAGAAGATGATAGCAGGATTGGAACAACGGTGAACTGTCTCATAAAACCACCGGCGTTCACGACAGCAGTACATGTGAAAAACTCCCTCCGTCTGGAATGCTGTCTACTTTCTCTCTGATTGTCGCAGTCATATTGCCAATGTTGTCGTGTATTGTCGACGTAGTGCTAAGAACACCAGATGTTGCGTTGTTGGTTGACCAGGTGATATCGATATGCCCTTTAGCTCCAATGACGAAACATTTAAGGCTGATGTGCTCTTGAGAAGCAGGAACGTCCATATTGCAAAATCCCTTTTCTTCGTTTTGGGAAATATCTTTACATTGGTCAACGTAAATGGTTGGCACATCTGTATTAGTATGAACAAACATCAATTAACAACGTATGTTGTACGAATGTTTTCATGATTGTTTTCTATAAAGGTTAAGCGGATGTATTCACTGGCATACTGGTGGGGGGGGGGGGGGGGCTTTTCTAAACCCCTCAAAAAAAGTTCGGAAACTCAAGTTTGATCGATCATATCTCTCGTATTTTTTAATAGGCATTTTCGAAATTGGTGTCACAGTAAAGCCTCATTATATACCTTTCAAACGGTGCATTATGTGTAGTGATTATGCAATTGGGGCGATTGCAGTAGCCCAGAGAAAAGGGGGAGGCAGGAAGTGAAATGTCGCAAAATGGCCCTAATTCATTTAATTTACGAGTGCATGACTGTGTTGACCAGTTTTTGAAAGGTTAACATTCTATTGAATACTGCCACCCTTTCCATTCATCAAACTTGTTGAATTTGATACCATTTTAATGGAAATTATCTCTTCATTACGATGGCATATTAATCGTAAGGATTATGCAAATGGGGTGTGTGCAGCGAACCGGAATATGGAGATGGGTCGAGTGTGAAATCAGACAAAAAGATATGGAGTTGACAAAAAATCAGTGCGTTGCATTTTTTTCGAGCTTTTGGGAGGATTTTTTAGCATTTCAAATAAAATATTCATCATCAAATTTGATATCAACGGCAAGCCCAACAACTCTTCTGTATGAAAATGTAAAATTTATAATGATTTGTGTAACGGGCGGCTGTAGGGAGATGAATGTGGGGGAGTCTTAAAAGTGACCCATTTCGAAACGCTCTGATTTGGTGTCGGTATCTTTTACCATTGTGTAGAGGATGTAATTCGACTTGAATGAGTTGGCCATGAATGAGAAGAATTAAATTGAAAACGCATGAATAGTGACTCAGTTATGCCTTGAAATCAGAGCGTCTCAAAATGGGTCACTTTTGAGGCTCCCCCACATTTATCTCCCTGCAGCCGCCCTTTGCTAAAATCATTATAAATTTCACATTTTCATACAGAAGAGTTGTTGGGCTTTCCGTTGATATCAATTTAAATAATGAATATTTTATTTGAAATGCTAAAAAATCCTCCCAAAAGCTCGAAAAAAATGCAACGCTCTGATTTTTTGTCAACTCCATATCTTTTTGTCTGATTTCACACTCGACCCATCTCCATATTCCGGTTCGCTGCACACCCCCCATTTGCATAATCCTTACGATTAATATGCCATCGTAATGAAGAGATAATTTCCATTAAAATGGTATCAAATTCAACAATTTTGATGAATGGAAAGGGTGGCAGTATTCAATAGAATGTTAACCTTTAGAAAACTGGTCAACACAGTCATGCACTCGTAAATTAAATGAATTAGGGCCATTTTGCAACATTTTACTTCCTGCCTCCCCCTGCCCTACTCTCTGGGCTACTGCAATTGGCCCAATTGCATAATCACTACACATAATGCACCGTTTGAAAGGTATATAATGAGGCTTTATTGTGTCACCAATCTCGAGTATTCTTATTAAAAAATACGAGAGATATGATCGATCAAACTTGAGTTTCCGAACTTTTTTTGAGGGGTTTATAAACAATATAACTCAGAATTTACGTCATGTGAAGTACGATTGCATAATTTCAAGTAAAATATTGCAAAATCACCCTTACCTTGCACGGGCGGACACCCACTTTCCATCACACCCTCCCATCAAACCCTCGGGATCGGTCTTGGCTAAGTATGATACTTTGTTCATTTTGTTGCATCATAAATAATGTGCCATTTGATGCACTGTTTGAACTGTATAATATGTCATGTTGCGAATATTGCGAAAATTTTGGGGTGCATGTTCGTTTTTTCTTCCTGAAGAATAATTATAACCTCTTTGCGGGTGGTGTGGACACCCCCTCCCACACTTTCCCCCGCTCAGTCACTTCGCTCCTTTGGGGTTGGTAGTGGTCGCTTCGCTCCCTCACAAGGTTCCAGACTTACCGCTTGGTAAAAATTGGCAACCTTGCCATTACGCTAAATATACCAGGTGGTAATGCGGATCATTTTGGCTATGCCCCCCAAACAGCTTATGCTCATTACGCCACTGGATGAATTGTAATTGGCAAGCATCTTTCACATATACTCAGTCAGCTGGCGTTACAACAACCTAGATTGGTATGTCCAAAAGGAAACCAATTTAGGGATCTAATGAGAGCCCCGAGGGTAGAATCCCCCGTAACCATTTGGGATATTGAACATAATACAAGTAATAATCTAAAAGTGTTTTTGTTTTTCTTCAGAGAGCTTCGCGAGAAATCCTGAACTAATGAGTACGAGGGACCTTGGCAGAGGATCGTAATTGGGGTCCAGCCACGGACTCCTTTTGATTTTGGCAATAAGCCTAAGGCATTAAAACATCATTTATGTAAGGGATACAATGCTGGACTTGGAGGGCATTTGCAAGAAATCCTGAACGGCTATGATAAAGGGAACCCTTACGGGCCTTAGCTTGCCTAGGGTACAGAGGTGTCGGGTAATAATGTCAGTGGAAAGAATGTAAGAGGCAAACATGTCAGTTAAAAAAAATATTTCTAACCGTAAACCACTTAAAGTCGAAGGGCATTGTGTGCAAGTAGCACACTTCAGTACTTTGGCAAGAAATCCTTAGATAACATGGATAAGTGTGGAAAGTAGGGGCCCGCTGTTAAGTCGTTGTCGGGGCCCATGGGGCAGAGCCTCCCTACGTTTTTGAATATAGCTGTTCAGCAGCATGTTAAGGTTATTAAAGGGATAGTTGAGTTCTGGTAGAGAGAGTACAGTTTTAGTCAAACTGAATTTTAGAAACCAAAACCTGGAACATTGCATTACAAACTAATAATTATAACTCCACCATGCTAAAAAGGAATACAAAAATTACAAACGATTTTGAAACAATACCTGATCGAGCTGGGGTTGATGGCGCGATTGTTGAAAACACGAAATGATTGCAGGCTGCCTGGTCAATCGTAGAACTACCATCGGTTGAACAGCATCTCACTTCGAACTTTGGATCTGCCCAAAATGCAGCAAACATGTGAATGCCATCATGTTGTATAGGTTGAAGGTAGGGCATAGCAATGTTGTTCTGAAGACAAATTAGATTACCACGATCATCATTTCCAAGGGTTGCGTTACAATACACTGTTGTCCAGTATTCACCGGGAGGATAAGGCGTCTGAGCTTCACATTCCGCCCTCCCTGGTTGAAAAGTTACTTGAAGGAAAGTCTCGTAAACCTATTGTCGTACTTGTGGCGACTTATAGTTCTCCCAAATGGTAGCTATATAAGTTCCTTCGTCAACTACGTGTAAGTTGGAAATATTCACACTCATGGTAAAATTTCCTTCTGATTGACTATGGTTGGCACTGAACCGATCATATTGCCCGGCTGTCAGACCTTCTGCATATATTATATCACTAGCGAAGAATGGTTGACTATTGCCTGCAATTGAAATGAAAAATCTATATTCTTCTCCCTGCTGTATCAATCGATGATGGAATGTAAGTGTCACGTTTGTTCCTAGGGGAGCTGCAACCGACGGGATACCATGGGCAGGACACGTGACCAGGTAAACGAAGATCAAGGTTTGCAGTAGTGACCCCATGTCGTACCTGTATGTGAGAGGGAACAATGTCAAAAAATATATAAAACAACATTGTCGATGGCGATACATCACTAACATGTAATTACTATATTTTTCCTGTCATATGTCAATCCATGTTGTAATTGTTTTAATACAAATTGTATAATTTCAAGATTTAAACGTCGATATCATTCCACTAACTATTTGGTCAAGTTCTACACTTCTCAAGCTAGCTTTTTTAAGTACATTATACATATTTTATTTCATGAACCCGTTCGCAACTTTAAAAAGTGTTCATGAAAGAGAAATATATATTTACCCCATAAATTGGTTAAACCTATTCATAGACGCACATATTCCCGAGTTTACCCTTACGACATACAATACATGAATGCTCAATACTGCATTCCTTCGAGTCAGGTATGTGTAGATTATGTTGAAGTCACGCTCTTCACAGTATCAGTTCTTCTATACCGTTTACACGCTTTAAATAAGAAAATTGTGATATTTCCATCTCCCTCATCCCTTTAATTGTGTTTTCTTCTCCACATGTTTGTTTAAGTCAATTTTATACCCTTTGTAATTCATATAGTTTCTGATCCAGCAATCTTTGGCAGGGATTTGTGAAAACACCACCGTGAATAGGGCATTTGGGATAAGATAGAGCACTGGTATGGCAGTCCGAATATCTCGTGTTCGATTTCCGGCAAAGACCTTTTTGTTTTTGCTTACTTTTTAGTGATGATATAGTTTTGATACAAAATAATAAGCATTAAATCATGCTCTTTGATACCAATGCAAGAATGTATATATTCTACAAAACACTAAAAACGCACTTGGCTTTTATGGTTCTTTTAAAGTGATTCAGGTAAAGTGTCAGATATTGCACAAAATGACATTTGAGACTTCAATCCTATATCAATATCATTGTAAAATACAATTGAAAGATTTGTGAAAGTTTGAAAGAAAACAAACACTGTTTACCTAGTGAAAAAAACGAATATTGAGTTCATATTTTATCACCGAATACTGATAGTCTTCCATAAATTGTCATAGAAATAATTAGCCGTTTGAGATATTTGCACCCCTGTATGTTTACACACGTAGTACAGAATTCATGGAATTCACGCTCGCTGGGTTCAAAGTTCACTCTCCGGTATGTTCCCACGCATGCTGCAATGTGCTGCAATGCGGACGCAATTAGCTGCGACTATTCAATACCGTTGGGCAACGGTATTGAAATAATGATTTTCACTGATAATTATCTTCATACCAAAGGGACATTTGAAAAAATCTAACCCTATTTTATTCTTCTCTTACTATAAGCTAAACAACACAGCAGAAAAGAAACGAGGAAGCTCCAAGTATTTTTCGTGGATTTAGACACTTTACATGCATCAATTTAATGGTTGATATTTATTTTAATAAAACATTACAACACAATTATAAAATGACATGATCACATGACATGATCATTAAATTAACCAAATCTTTTACAAAACAAAAATATAAACGTGTATACAAATGCAATTAAATACAAAATGTATCATTCTATTCATGGTGGTAACGAACTTAGTAAGACATAAGATAAGTTTTTTTAAATGCGGTATAGGAAAACCATTAAGAAATCCCAACATTACAAAACAAATTTCCATTTTCAAAAATGTACTTCCTCTTTGCTAAGTGATACTCAAATTATTTTAGTTCTTTAAGCATCTGGTGACACGACATATGCTCCGCCGACATATGCTCCGCCGACAATTGCTCCGAAAAATGTGACAAATGCTCCGCGACAAATGCTCCGCGATATTTGCTCCGCCGACAATTGCTCCGCCGACAATTGCTCCGCCAACAGATGCTCCGCCGACATTTGCTCCGCCGACAAATGCTCCACCGACATTTGCTCCGCCGACAATTGCTCCGCCGACAAATGCTTCGAAGATGCGACAATTGCTCCGCCGACATTTGCTCCGCCGAAAATTGCTCCGCCGACATTTGCTCCGCCGACAATTACTCCGCCGACAAATGCTCCGAAGATGCGACAATTGCTCCGCCGAAAATGCTTCGAATATGCGACAATTGCTTAGCCGACAATTGTTCCGCCGAAATATGCTCCGGAGATACGACATTTGCTCCGGTGACAATTGCTCCGCAGAAATGCTCTGAAGATGACAGTACTTCAAATGGTCCAAAAACAACATATGTTCCTCAACCATAATTGTTCCACCGACATTTACTCCGCTGAAGATTAAACTCTTGAATGAATTCTCAAGTACCTTTGGTATGAACAGATGAAGTGCGCTTTTATATGTTATGCGAATCTCTTGTGAAATTGGAGTACAATCGATTCAGTAACCATCGATTCATTCAAATATTTTATTGGCTGGTTTGTTTGTTTCACGTTCCTTTATACAGGGTGGGGGGCAGTCAAAAAGAGCCATTTAAACACAAGAGGGCGCTTTTCTAAAAAGGCATTGGTTTCAACCATTTTCATACAAAAGTATGCATGTGGTGTTTTATTGGAATGATGATTAGATAGAGAGATCATCAACAACTATTCCAAAAATGATTTTGAAAATTTTTGAAAAAGTTCAAGCATTTTTAAAATATTAAAACAAAAAAAAAATCATCTAATTATTTGGGCCCCAAATAATTATCAGAAAATAGATTTATTGATATTCCAGCCGTTTCCGGGTCAATTTTAACCAAATAAAGTTTATACATTATTCTGCAATTAAAATTGCATGTTCTCCCAATTCCGACACTCAGATTTTGATTTGGCGGAGTAAACGTTAGCGGTGCAATTGTCGCATCTTCGAAGCATTTGTCTGCGGTGCATTTGTCGGCGGAGCAAATGTCGGCGGAGCAATTGTCGCGGAGCAATTGTCGGCTGAACAAATGTCGCGGAGCAATTGTCGCAGCTTCGGAGCAATTGTCGGCGGAGCAAATGTTGGCGGAGCAAATGTCGGCGGAGCAAATGTCGGAGGAGCATTTGTCGGCGGAGCAATTGTCGGCGGAGCAAATGTCGGCGGAGCATTTGTCGCGGAGCATTTGTCGCATTTTTCGGAGCAAATGTCGGCGGAGCATATGTCGGCGGAGCATATGTCATGGAACCGTACATCTATTCATGTGATTATAACTATGCCTAACGTGTTGTAATGGTTTCACATGGTTGACTGAACAGCAAGCTAGGCCAGCTTGTTTCCTATTTGATGTCAAAAGATTCAATCCCTATGGGCGGTTTTCTACTGAACGTATTAACTTAGGCTGGACTAAGTTCATAACATTATACCATATGGTCCATGATTGGACTAAACAATCCACACTAGCAGGCAATTCATACTTACGTCTAGCACTGGCTCAGCACTGGATAAATCCACTGCTAGACGCAGATATGAATGGAATGTCTAGCATCAGTCTGTGCTCAGCCTGGCATAACTTTGATCCACTGTTGATCCACTGTTGATGCTAGACACTCGTCTAGCACAAGGTTGCGCATGCGCATTACGGTATTACGCGTTCAGAATTTGCAAGTCATCGTTACGACACAATAGAAGTGTACTAGTGCGCATGCCCAGTCATGTCCTAGACAGCTTTTCGATCCACTGTTGTATTTATACTTGCGCGTCAGTTATCCACTGTTGATGCCGAGTATGAATGGTCGGCTTTTTCGTCTAGCACTGGCTCGGCAGTGGATTTATCCAGTGCCGAGCCAGTGCTAGACGTAAGTATGAATTGCCTGTTATAGTCCACACCTCAGATTAGTTAATCCTGCAAACAGTCACGAACAGGCATACCAGAATACGAATGTTAGTCCTGACTAAAGTTATCAACTTAGTCGGAGCTTAGTCGACATTGTCTTAGTTAGCACTTTGGTAGAATACCGGCCGGCAAAGCGGCCGTGATCTGGCAAAACCACGTAAGTAATTTATTTTGGGCGTTTTTCAGGTTTTAGGTGTTTCTTATATTTTTGACTGTGTTCTTTCATCTGGCAAAATTTCAAGTTTTAACTCTTACTATTTTTAGAGATTCAATACCGAGTTTTTGTAAAATTTCCTTTAAAATCTGTAAATTTAAAAGGCAAAACTACGTAAATAGACTTATGTAGTTTTGCTAGTTGATTTATCAGGCAAAACTACGTATCTCCCATTATGTTATACATGTAGGCTACTGTACAGTCAGCTGCATGCTAGTATACAGTTTGCAGTCGCGGCCGCGGCCGGTCAATACACACGTGTCATAGCCATTGAATTTGCACTCACAGAGTAGAGATGCGCGATATGGTCTTCTGCATATCGATGAACATGAAATTTGAAATGGAATTCGACAAAACTTTTACGTTAAAAGTGTGGGAAGTGTTCTGATAATTATAAAATCACTTATTACACAAATGACAACATATTATACCTGACAAAATGGGATGGTTTTGTATCATGGCTTCGCACGAACGGCAATCTGTACACGCCCGGCCTTCGCATAACACACTGTCATTCCATCCCTGCCACATCGCGCGCGCGCGCGCAGATGGTGTCATACATGTATTTTGTACGCGAAAGTGTACTGCCTGATAAGTTGAAACATACATAGTTTTGCCTGATAAACCTTTGCCCCGTCGGCCGACATACGTTTTTCTGCCTGATAAGTTGAAACATACGTAGTTTTGCCTGATAAATCTTTGCCCCGTCGGCCGACATACGTAGTTCTGCCTGATAAGTTGAAACATACGTACTTTTACCTGATCAAAGCTCGGAGAGTAGTCGTCGATTTTATCAGGCAAAAGCACGTATGTTTCTAAAAATGAGGACAATTGCAAGATTTCATGAGGAAATCAAGAAATTGTTGGTCCTAATGCCTTATTTATGTTCCACAGGTTAAACGAAAACAAATATATTCTATACACCATTCTCCATTTTTCCAAAGAAGCAATTTTGAATCTTTAAGCCCAAATATCTCGTAATTGCCTAAAAGGAGATACGTAGTTTTGCCAGATCACGGCCGAAAGGCTTTATGTCGAGCATCAAAAGGCCGCAGCAGCTGCCAGATGGATTTAATGTTATCACCTCGTATTTGCAGAAACAAAAATGAGCAACATTCCCGGCAACGCACAAGTTTTCAAGATACTTCCTTGTATGACACCCAGCGTGATATTCCACGGGACCGACTTTGTATTCAGTGTAAACCAATCTGGCGAACACGGTCTAACGCAATACAATATAAACATCGCATGGTTTTGTTTTTACCACACAATTCTGTTCTATAATATTAGTAGGGGAGCTGGTTCACGTGATTTGGTCGTGGAAAATCCCTCCCCCCCCCCCCCAATCCAAAAAGTGGGGGGGCAAAACGCGTTTTTGCCCCCCCCGAAAAAGCCCCCCCCCCCCTTCAAAAAAAAAAGAAAGAAAGAAAAAAGAAAGAAAGAAAGAAAAAGGATAGAAAATATTAAATGTATCAGCAAATACTTGTTAATTCTAACGTTTAAAACCTGATTTATACATCCATTTAAAATTTTCGCTGCGCGCTTCGCGCGCAAACAAATTATCTCAGTTTGTTGTGTAACTTGCATATGGTAGGTAGGCCTACGTCTGAGGTGGGTTTTCTGTACCGGTCCACGTAGTTCCTGTGTAGGCTGTTATTGCTCTGCTGTTTGTGTGATGTGAACCAAATCGCACCATTACACAAAATAAATGCCAAATTTTCCCCGTGGGAGGGGGATACCCCCTCCCAAACCCTCCCCCTCTGCCTCTGCCTCAGCCCTCGGTCGCTTCGCTCCCTCGTGAATCATTTTTGGCTGTAAGCTATGTTTTTGGATCATACATAATGTGCCATATGGTTTATGTTTTATGCACCAGATTGCACCATGCAAAATCTTCCCCGTGGGAGGGGGATACCCCTTCCCAAGCCCTCCCCCTCGGGACTCATTTTTGGCTGTAAGCTATGTTGTTGGATCATACATAATGTGGCATATGGTTTATGTTTGTATGCACCCGATTGCACCATTTCAAGTATATAATTGCAAAATCTTCCCCGTGGGAGGGGGATACCCCCTCCCAAACCCTCCCCCTCGGGACTCATTTTTGGCTGTAAGCTATATATGTTTTTGGATCATACATAATGTGGCATATGGTTTATGTTTGTATGCACCCGATTGCACCATTTCAAGTATATAAATGCAAAATATTCCCCGTGGGAGGGAGATACCCCCTCCCAAACCCTCCCCCTCTGGCCCTGCCCCAGCCCTCGGTCGCTTCGCTCCCTCGGGACTAATTTTGGGCTGTAATCTATGATGTTGGATCATACAAATGTGGCATAATATGGTTTATGTTTTTATGCACAAGATTGCACCATTTCAAGTATATAAATGCAAAATCTTCCCCGTGGGAGGGGGATACCCCCTCCCAAACCCTCCCCCTCTGGCTCTGCCACAGCCCTTGGTCGCTTCGCTCCCTTGGGACTCATTTTTGGCTGTAAAATATGTTGTTGGATAATGTTTTTATGCACCAGATTGCACAAATTCAAGTCCAAAAATGCAAAAGCTCCGTAGACCGTAGGAGGGGGGCAACCCTGTGAGTGTGGTTGGGCATGAGCCCCTAAACACATAAATCGTGAGCCCCCTTTGGGTTTCCCCCCTCCCCCCAATCCAAAACTGCTTCCGGCGCGCCTATGGACGTTACATACATGTATGTATGTGATATGCGCGTTATAAATACCTTATTATTATTATTTTTATTATTATTATTATTATTATTATTATTATTATTATTATTATTATTATTATTATTATTATTATTATTATTATTATTATTATTATGTCCACTGGGTATTGTGTGAAGATTTCAAGTTGAAAGGACGTTACATACATGGACGTTACATACATGTATGTATGTGATATGCGCGTTATAAATACCTTATTATTATTATTATTATGGCCGAGTAATGAGCAAGATTCCTTTAAGTGCAAATGTGTGTGTGTGCGTGGGTAGATATGTGCGCGAGTGTGGAGATGGTTGTGTGAATGTGGATGTAAGGGTTGAGTGGACGCCATTTCATGTCACATGTGTTTACTCATATTTTTTTTATGAAACCGTGCCCATGGTGACACTGGCTATGGCCATATTATGCGAAGCTCGTGTCAAATATTAAAGCAAATCATTATTAACATGAGTATTTCCATTGGTTTTCTTCACAGTATGTTGTTCTTGCTCAGATTTTGGACGGTTTATAATGTTTTAATTTCGTTGCTGGTATTGATGGTTTAATTTCAAAGACATTAAACTTGACACACTTTCCCATATCTAATTGGTAGAACCCCGTTATATTTCACCCACTACTATGTTGATTATTAGTATTATTAGGTGTAATGTAATAGACTATAATATATTTACATTTATTTATCTGCTTGCTCTTCTTGAATTTCTTTTGTTTTTAAAATGGCAATGTTCTTCGGTAGGCGATAACAGATTTTAACTGATTCTTAACCTTGTTATATTTTGAAACACATTGTATATTGTAAACTGACTTGTTTAGTCTTCGGACCTTTTACTCAGTGATTGTTTTGAATGAAAACAAAAATTAATTTAATTAAATATTACTTTTCTAACCTATATTTCTAACAAACATTCAAATACCACTATTATTTCCTGGTTCCGTACGGGCCAAACAGTTGCGAGTGCGCCAATGCTATTCACGCGTACGTTTGAAGACAAATGAATCCCGGATGATTCGTTCGCTCTGGATAAAGGTAGTCTTCGTACATGCATCCCCATGAACGCATGCTTTAGAATGGTGATGCGTTTTCCAATTATATATTTTTTCTGGAAACATTTTTGTGTGAACTTGTTGATGGAATGGACTGCTAAAGATATTACCTTTCATGTATTAGAATAGTATTTTTACGTGGTGGTACCCTTTAAAATTGTGCTGTGGTGTTTGAGTTGGTTGGGATGTTGGATAGTTGAGTTTTGGTATGGAGGGCGCTACGCAAAATATTTGTTTGTGAGATAATGAAAAAAAAAGTGTCAAATTTGAAAGAACATACAATTGTAATGACAGTCAGAACAAACTTCATTTGATCAAAATCGGTTCAGAAACGGCTGAAATATCAATAAACATAACCATTTGTAATATTGTGGGGCCCCACAATTATTATTCAGCCGTTAAACAAATTAAACAAATGCTTATTTTTATTAAAGGGGTAGTTTAGTTTTGGTAGAGAGGGCGCTGCACATCACAATTTTCTGTGAGGTAATGAACAACTGAGTGTCGAATTTGTGAGAACATGCAATTTTAATGGCAGAATAAACTTTATTTGATCAAAATCGGCCCAGAAACGGCTGAAATATCAATACATATATCTGAACTAATAATTATTTGGGGCCCAAATTATTAAATTAATTTTTCAAAAAAATAAAAAAATGCTTGCACTTTTTCAGCAATTTTCAAAAGCCTTTCTAAAATAGTTGTTCATGATCTCTCTATTTAATCATTATTTCAATAAAACATCACATGCATAATTTTGTATGAAAATTGGTTGAAACTAATGCCTTTTTAGAGAGCGCCCTCTTGAGTTTTAATGGCTCTTTTTTAATGATAACGGGCTTTTTACTTAGTCGTTTGTAATTTTGTATACCTTTCGAGCATGGTGGAGTTAAAACTATTGGTTTTATAATGTTACTGTCCATGTTTGGTTACTAAAGTTGAGCCTTACCAAAACTAAACTACCCCTTTAAACATTTACTAAAGAGTTTTTGTTTTTGTATTTGTATAGTTGTTGATTATCTCTCTATCTAATCAGTATTTGAAGAGCTCGTTTCCAAAAGAGGTTAGGTCCATTTTCCATTAAAATTCATTTTGTTAGCTTAATTTATAGATTTTTAGCAGCTCTATCCAGTAAAGCTAACATAAAACTGAAATTCATACTTGAAAGTTGTTAAAATTTACAAAGAAAATTCTTCTTTTTTTCAAAAGAGGTTAGGTCCAACACAGTTTGTTTCCAAAAAAGGGTTAGGTCCAAACAAAATGATAAAAAAAAAACAGAAGGTGCTGGGATTTTTTAAAAGAGTTATTTTACAATCCTATTATGATGCTCTTTCATGTAATAGAATTGTATATCCTCTCAACATTGCTAACTATGAGAAATAAAAAAAAACCTCCTTTTCTCAGTACAAAAGTGGACCTAACCTTTTTTTTTAAACGAACTCTTCATTCTGGAGAGCTCGTTTCCAAAAGAGGTTAGGTCCATTTTCTCAAAATGTTTTTTTTGGGGGGGCTTTATCTATAGATTTTTAGCAGCTCTATCCGGTAAAGCTAACAGAAAACTCAAATTCATACTGGAAAGTTGTTAAAATTTACAAAGAATATTCATATTTTTTTCAAAAGAGGTTAGGTCCAACACAGTTTGTTTCCAAAAAGGGTTAGGTCCAACAAATATAAAAATCCAAAAATTAATTAAAGAAAACAGAAGATGCTGGGATTTTTAAAAAGAGTTCTTTTACAATCCTATTATGATGCTCTTTCATGTTATAGAATTGTATATGCCCCCACATTGCTAACTATGAGAAATAAACAAAAATAATCCTTTTCTCAAAACTTACAAAAGTGGACCTAACACTTTTTTTAAACGAACTCTTCATTTCAACAAAACATCACATGCTCTATAATTATTTTATTTTAAATAGTTAAAACCTTGAGTTTTTAGAGAGTGCCCTCTTCAGTTTTAACGTGTCTTTTTGTATGATAAAAAAAAACATTTTACTAAAAGGGGTAGTTCATTTTTGTATAGAGGGCGCTGCACGATATAATTTTGTTTGAGATAATGAAAAACTGAGTGTAATATTTGAAAGAGCATACAATTTTAGTGGCAGAATAAACTTTATTTGATCAAAATCGGTTCAGAAGCGGCTGAAATATTAATTAATATATCCGATCGGAATAAATATGGGGCTCAGATTTATTAAATAATAACATTTAAAAAAAATTTAAAAAAATTTCGCTTTTCAAACATTTTCGAAAGATGTTTTTAAATAAACACAACAAAAAAAGTAACTCAAAATAGCGTAACTTTTTAACAAATAGGGTTTTAGAACCATAACTTGGCAGGAATGTTTCTAAACTTATTGGCTAACGTCTCCGTGAAAATGAACTTGATCCGCCATGCCATGCATGAGTGAGCACACATTAAAGGCAAAATGTCACTTTTCAAAAGTCACAAGAGTCAAAAATTGACAATTTTGCCTTTGATGTGTGGTCACTCATCCATGACTCGACCGACCAATTTAATTTTCACACATATTAAGCTAGTCAATAAATGTAGGAAATATATTTGTACATACTACAAATTTAAAAGATTAATTTAGTATAGCTACAACATAGAAAGAAAAAAATAAACAACAACAACAACAACCTAAGGGAACATGTATATCAAGTTAAAAGTATTGTTATACAGGAGAAGGAGTTGTAAGATATTGTTTTAAGTTACGTTTAAAAGAGTTCAATGAATGTTGATATAAATTCAGGAAAGGAATTCCAAAGTATTGGACCATTAAAGAAAATAGATTTATGAGACAAATTAGTTCGTATTGAAGGTAAATGGAAATTTGCGGCATTTCTAGTGGCATAGGTATGAGTATTACAATTCAATGAAAAACATGAGAAAAGTGAATCTGGTAGTAGACCTTTAAAACATAAAAACATAAAAATTCCAACTTCATATTTAAACTTATCATAAAAATTAAGGATATTATATAATTTAAAGATAGGTTCAGTATGAGAATAAAAAGGTGAATGATTTACGATTCTTATTGCACGTTTTATGTAGCTCCCCCCCCCCCCCCCCCTCTCCCAGGCCACCATCCACTCAAGCTCCTTGCTTTTGATGGTTGGTCTACTGCATTTGTTTATTTGTTATAATAATATACATACATTGTCACATTAATTGATATTATGATTGCATAACTATTCTCATTTCATTGTTTTATTTTCATGTATGGAGCATGTCAGTTCTTTGTATATCTCATTTTTATTTTGTTAATAAATGCAGACATAAATCTGCCTTAAAAAGAAAATATACATTTTGTGTAGCGCCCTCTATACCAAAACTCAACTATCCCTTTTACCAAACATTAAGACAGGAACTTTATATGCGTAAATTCTGCCCATGGTCCTTAAAGTCATGAAACTGAAATGTTCTAAGAATTACAACCCCACTCGAGAGTAATTCAACGAATAATACTTTATCTAACATAGGAGAAATGTACATAAGTACAATTTGAAATACGAGACACAAATGTTCGTGCAAAAAGTGCCAGATATGTTTCTTGGATATAACAGAAATCTCAATAAATAAAAACTGAAGTATAGACCTTAACAATGCTTTCGAAAGGAGTGAACATAAATTGTAATCCATATGAAACCCGGATCGTGACAGTAAAACCAGGAAACACCTATATAGTTTCACATTTTACATGCGTCCAATCATTTGGCGGCGATTTCACTTTGATTCCCATCAAACAGACAAATTACGTTCATTTCACCTGGAAATATTGTCCTCATCAAAAGGCGCAAGAGGAGAAAAATCTAGACAAATGGATTGCAGGATGAATGTATTGTTTGCAGCAGTGATGTTGTTCCTTTCATGGCATCAATGCTTTTCATTGTCAGTAGAATGTGAAAGACATCATGAATTAGAAACGAAGGAAATGGCAGTCAGTTTACAGTGCATTACGGATCAACTCTTGACATTTCATACATTCGAAGTTAGGAAACGCAACGGTAAAATGATAGGGTTTTGTTCTTTTAAAGCCTGCACTCCAGGTTGGTGCAACTCGTGGTGTGGCACTGAAAGTGCATACATTCATCATTTTAGACTCGAGTTCTGCGGATTTAGATGTTTCTCCTTCAATATCATATATCCACTGGTTGAAGCTGACTATGGTGAATACTATATTCATGGAAACTCTACTCCTGAATTCGTTGCTTTGAATCTAACTTACGACACCTCTTTTCGTAAAATAACTAGTGAAACACTGACAACTATACCTGTTTTACCGTCTGCATCCACATCGGCATCTACAAACAAATATTTGAGCAGCACCGTTGGTTCCGGAGCTACACGACCTGGGGATCACATAACAGTATCAAATGTTTCTATGCCATCTAAATCACCAGAACAGTGTAATGTATCACATGATGCATTTTTAAATCATACATCAGCTGACAGCATGGACAGTAAAGTGGGACATGCAAACTGTATAATGGAAACAAGTAGCATAGTATTCCTTTTCATTATTTCAACATTGGCTGTTTCACTTCAATGTATTACAGGAAGGAAGTTGTACCTTCTAGGGCAAAAACGCACACTAAATGAAACACTTGACAATAATAGTTCATCTACAATGCAAGGACCAAACACGATTAGCATGTCATCCGTGACACCAAAACACACCCGTTCGTCTACCCCGATTGGCAGTGCCATCTCTGTCACCAGTAATTTGTCCAGAGGTTATCATGGAGTTGGAAATCTTTGGAATATGCCGTGGTCCCTTCCCAATCAGCCCCAGGAGTTGCCTCCTAGGGTGTGCCGTGGCACTTCTAAATTGGAACACTCACCGGTTGGGGATTGCCTGCCGTATGAAGAGGGCGAGGCCAGCGATAGCACAATTCCAACTACAGGAGTAAAACATCTTCACATTGGCCAAGATAACTACCATGAGCCTTCAAATGCAGCTGTAGTTCAGACGTTTTGTGCTGAGGGTGGAAGCCTGCAGAAAGAACCCATGTACTGCAAGGTAGGTGATTGCGAACGCAATGAAGTCACAAATCTCGAGGACAGTGGACGACGGATCTTGAATAATGTACCAGCAGAAGCAATCATCGGCGACATTCCAGTAGACATTGCCACAGTTGATGATGAAATCCTGAGCACCAAATATGTAAGAAAAGGAGGGTGCATCATCGAACGGTCAAGAAATACACGTCTTTGAACTGTACTTTGGTCGCTGACGAATCTGACTAGGACGAACTTGCACACAACGTTAATAAGAACATAATTTGTATGGTTATATATTCATTAATTGGTCAAACTTGAACTTGAGTAGGGGAATAATAAAATTGCGTAGATGAACTAAACTGGGCTCCAAAAGAAACTTGTCACTTCTTCAGAGCGACGCTCACTAAAATCCATAGCATCAAATTGAATCATATTTAGACACAGATAAGCTATCATTCTCCTTATGAAGCATATGTGAACAATTCAAAGGTTGCTTTTGCCACAAAAGAGAGAAATGCGATGGAATCGCTACATGTCACTTTACAAAAATCACAGAAACTGCTCGCTGCGAACCTCCACGAGAGGCGGTCTATTCAGAACTTTCAATAGCTATTCATTCAACATCAAAGGCGGGTTATGTAACCACCTGACTGGCTATTGTCCGTACCGAGCTTCGTGCCCGGAAGGCGTGCAGTTTCTGTGGTTTTTGAAAAATTACCTCTTGCGATTTCACCTTATTTGATTCTTTGTTGACTAAATCAAACATAATTTTGTTTAGATGTGCTTGCTGAGGAATATTATAGCTAATTTATGCCCAATTATGTTTTATTTTTATGCTTTGGATTGTAATGTGTGTCGCTCTGAAGAAGTGATAAGATTCTTTTGGAACCCAGTTTATATTGTGCATTGAGGGGTAGCATCATATTTAAGAATGGTCATCACAACGTTTATTCTTGAAGTGAAGAAACTAGTACATTTATTAACGCGATAAGTAAGTAGGAATTATGAATCAACAGATGACCGAATTGTAATACTTATATCCGACAAGTTTTCCAGAAAGCCCGGCAGCAGAAAAAGTGGCCACAAATCCAGCAGAACTTACAGATACTCGCACTCATTCTAAGACCCCGTTTACAGTGAGCAAAAGGCCAGGCCAGGCCGCGGCCAGGCCGCGGCCTGGCCCCGCACTGTAAACGCACCGGGGCCAATTGCGCGGATACCAACCCTACCCACGCTATGCAACTCGTTGCATCATATCATGGATGAGCGATGTCTGCAAGCTATGGCCGGAGCCCCGGCTTTCGATGCCAAAAAAGTATGTGTACTTCAAAAAGTGTATTTGGAATTTCCGCTGATAGTCTGGTGGCCAGATTAAAAAAAAAAATGGATTAGGGAGTTCTGAATTGTAGGGGTTGGAGACAAGTATTTTCTGAAAGAGTATACCCTAGAGCTCAGGGTTTGCCTGTCTCCAGAATTGAAAATTGGTTTCCTGGGAGATATATGGTTGCCATGGTAACCACTTCGTAAATTGTATATAAAATGACAATATTTCGAAAAATTATAATTTCAAGGCCATGATGAGTGAACTTTCTTCTAAAAAAGATGTTTACAGATGTGGGAAAAATTCCCTAAAATGATTAGAGACTTTCATTAGGCAAGGTTAAATGTAAAGGTCAAAGTTCACAGGTCAAAGTACAACAATTAATGGAAAAATAATGTTTTTGTACATTGTACAGATATCTTTCATCTTCAAATGAATTCGCATAATTGAAACTGCTGGAAACAAATAATTATGGATATAATGTATTATTACGATTCCAAAGCTGTATTTTCTGTCATATAGGACCATTTAACAAGGGAGATATGACATTTTTACGGTAACAGTAAATGCCGCGATATAGTGCAATGTACACATTACATGTGGATATCCTATGCAAAATGTATACAGTGCTACAAACATTTTGCTAGTCAAGCGGGATGTCTGGAAAAGTTGAACGATACGGTTATTCAGCAATATAAACTGGGAAATGACTTGTTGTTTACATAACTTAGGTATGCTGAATACGATAAGCCTTTTTTCCAAGTGAAATTTTTAGTTTTTGACCCCCTAATTTGCATAAACAAAATGGCCGCCAAAATTGTAATTTACGAATATTCTCATATCGTATGTCTGTTATCATGTAGAGATAGGAGTTACAAATTGAATATTTCTACCTATGTAATGATAGCCATGCAAATAATACAAACCTTATATCGGAGTAAGTGATATTTACTCTTACGAATATAGAAATAAGTGACTGGCATTAAAACAAATAATATTTTCGAAGGAACATTGTCAAAAATACAGTTGTGGGAAAGATGCTCTAAAATGATTAAAGACTTTCATCGCGCAAGGTCAACAGTAAAGGTCAAAGTTTACAGGTCAAAGTACAAAAATGAATGGAAAAATCATGTGTTGGTACATTGTACATGTTGTACTGATATATTTCATCTTCAATTGAATTATCTAATTGAAACTGCCCCATAAAGTGCAAAGCACACAGTACATGTGTTATCCTATGCAAAATCTATACAATAATACAACTTACTAGTCTAGTTGAATTTCTGGAAAAGTTTAACGCTAAGGGAATTTAGAGAATATAAACTGAGGAAAAGACTTATTTTCAGCATAATTCAGGTACAATGAATACGGTAAGCTTTATTTCCAAGATGATTTTCCAGTTGCTGATCACCTAATCTGCATAAACACAATGGCCACCAACATCGTAATTAGAGTAACTAGAGTACTTAGATGTTCATGAATATGAAAATTAGTGGTGATCGCATCCAATAGAACAATGTTAAAGTGTATTTACTTATGAATATTATTTTCATATAATGAATATGTAAATTCAATAGTGAAGGAATAATTTCACTTATAAAAGAATCAACATTTCGAAATACTAAACACTACATTTTATTTACTTAATTTGCATAAAGGAACCTTAGTTATGTGCAATATGCCACAACTCTACTCTGGGGGGAAAGGGTACAACTTTCATAATTATAGAAAACTACAGTGCGTTTTAAATGACATTATACACATGATTTACTATTTCCTTGCCATTGATATATCGATGTGCCACAGTAATATTGATCTGTCTGCTGCTTGACTGTACAAAGACGCAATACTATGATCCTATATAAATAAATATTAAGCAGTCTTTTTCTAAAATATGCGTAAAATGGAATAGCACGGTCCATTATCAGCGCACTATAATTTTCTATTCAACATTCATGTTTATGATTTATCAGGGTCATCAGTTGCATAATGCGACCGATGGTCACCTGATACTATCTGAAACATGTGTTTCCATATGCTGATTATACTTTAATTGTCACCGGCGTCTCTGATGGAGTCTTTGAGGTGGAGATTCTACATTTAAGCACCAAAGACTATATTACCAGCAAACAGAAATACATGAGGCAGGAACAATATCTAAAATGAGGCTGCCTCATGCGTAATGCGTCATCTATCTGCTGCGGTTATACCGTTGAGGCCCCCCCCCCCCCCCCACCCCCAAAATATAAATAATAATATCTGATTGTACAGCAAACACGACAGTCCTGGTGGGGATCATGGCGGTTCAAGGTGTCGTAGGCAGCATAAAGGGTCAAAGAAAGCAACTCCGGTGAATAGCTTATGTATCCTCTTGATGATCATAGCCGTCAATGAGTTTAGGAATAGCCTAATTGCCTTTCCTGACCTAACCTTGATAGTTCCGGGATGGGTTCATCCACGAATGGTGCGATGTTTTCGAAGATAAACCGCTCGTATGGCACATCATTTGGACTGACTGTGTCTTTACCAGGCTTCAACAAGTAGGTAACTTTGGCTTTCCTCCAGAGCTTCGGGATGTTGTTGGTGCTCATGCATGCATTGAGCATGTTCAGGAGCAAGTTGGGGTCGCCTGGACTAAATGTTCCATTTGCTCATATAGGATATCATCAAGTCAAGCAGATTTTACATTTTAATTGCTTATTGGAAGCTAACTGGTCACTCATGGTGAGAGCATCCATGAGTATTGTGAGTCTGTGGCCGTTAGGAACCTGGCCCTCCCGGGATGATCGTCGGGTTTTCCTGTCTATTCACAAGAAGTCGATGGGCAGCTTGATGAATACTATAAACGGTTCAGACTAGCATAGCCACCTGGGAAAGAGGGTGGGGGGCTTGCTTAATCAAATAAAAAGATAAAACAAACTTAAATGTTTGATTGGTCTGGCCAACATGGCCAAGGGAGGGAAAGGGGAAGGGGCATGCTTAAACCAGGCTCTAAATTAAATAAACAAACAAAAATGCTAGTATTATAACAAACCTGATTTAATTTTAATTTTTATAACTAACCTGATTTCATTTTCGGATTAACGAATCCTATTTTATTTTCTGACTAATAAACCTTCTTCGGAATAATGAACCTTCGGAATAACGAACCTTCGGAAAAACGAACATTCGGAATAACGAACCTTCGGAATAACGAACCCGATTTTATTTTCGGATAAACAAACCTTCGGAATAACGAACCTGATTTAATTTTAGGAATAGCGAACCCCCGGAATAACAAACATTCTGAATAACGAACCTTTGGAATAACGAACCTTCGGAATAACGAACCTTCGGAATAGCAAACCTTCGGAATAACGAACCTTCGGAATAACCGTCTTGATGTACGAATAATTCTGAAATTATAGACTACAATGGACGTTTTAGTCAATTGAAAATGAAAATTGTAAGCATTTGTTTGTTCATGTCTGTGCTACTTATCATCTAAAATGTTCTTGACATCATTTTGACAATCAGAGTTCGAAACAGAACTGCCTCTAGAGGTAATAATAAAATAATAATAATAATGGTGGCTACTTATATAGCGCACGTTCCGTCTTTCGACGCTCGCGGCGCATCACTATTATTACCCCGGTCATCGGATAAATACTGCACTCAATCCAGCACACAAGGTGCACATTGTCGACTCCCTGGGGAGCATTCCAGCTAGGCAACCTCATAGGTGCACACAGTGCTAAGTAACTCCTTTCCATCCTTCCGGGTACCCATTTATACACCTGGGTCGAGAGCAGCTGGTAAAATGAATTTAGATAAATTATATAATACATTTTCTTTGTGTAATGATTGTCATGATATCTAGCGGCCATTTTGTTTATATGCGAATAGAGGGTTTTTAATTTATTGTGAGTGTTCTATACTTCTGCAGTCTGATTGTTTTAGAAATGTCCTTATTCATTTACCAAACCCTCATACTCGGCATTAAGACACTTCAGTGTGCGCTTGAGTAACTTGAACAAAAGACAACTAATCATTTAAAAGGAACTAGTAACTCTCAGTTTTGAAATGTACAATAACTGGCAAATAGTTGATCAAAGGTATATTGTTAATGTGTTATTAATGTGTGACAATGTCATGTTTAATGGATGTTATATGGTCGATTAGTGAGCGGAAAGGCAAAGTGAAATTCGCTATAACATTGCACTGACGTTGTACACAATTTTTAATATCAAGGACATACTATAGTTATAAACCTTAACACTTTAATCATAAATATCTTCATAACGAAAGAAAAAAGAAAGAAAAAAAAACAACTATATTCCATGCTTCTGTTGGTAATACGTATGAATACAATTAGGTATGTTATAAGACCCGCTAGAGACCCAAGTATTGTAAATTTTGAGGATTTTGACAATGTTACTATAGATCCCTTCGAAAATGTGATTTGTTTTAATGCCAGTCATTATTTTCCATATTCGTAAGACTAAATATAACTTACTCCGATAAAAGGTTTGTATTATTTGCATGACTATCATTAAATAGGTAGAAATATTCAATTTGTAACTCCTATCTCTTCATGATAACAGGCATGCGTTATGAGAATGTTTGTAAATCACAATTTCGGCGGCCATTTTGTTTATGCAAATTAGGGGGTCAAAAGCTAAAAATTTCACTTGGAAACAAGGCTTATCGTATTCAGCATACCTAAGTTATGCTAAGAACAAATCATTTCCCGGTTTATATTGCTGAATAACCGTATCGTTCAACTTTTCCCGACATCCCACTTGGCTAGCAAAATGTTTGTAGCACTGTATACATTTTGCATAGGATAACACATGTAATGTGTACATTGCACTATATCGCGGCATTTACATTGTTACCGTAAAAATGTCATATCTCCCTTGTAAAATGGTCCTATATAATAGAAAATACAGCTTTGGAATCGTAATAATACTTTCTATCCATAATTATTTGTTTCCAGCAGTTTCAATTATGCGAATTCATTTGAAGATTAAAGATATCAGTACAATGTACAAAAACATGACTTTTTCCACTAATTTTTGTACTTTGACCTGTGAACTTTGACCTTTACCTTTGACCTTGCCTGATAGAGAATCTTTCCCACATCTGAAAACATATTTTTAGAAGAAAGTTCACTCATCATGGCCTTGAAATGATAATTTTTCGAAATATTGTCATTTTCTATAAAATTTACGAAGTGGTTACCATGGCAACCATATATCTCCCAGGAAACCAATTTTCAATTCTGGAGACAAGCAAACTCGTGAGCTCTAGGGTATACTCTTTCAGAAAATACTTGTCTCCAACCCCTACAATTCAGAACTCCCTAAATCGATTTCTAGGCCACTTTTTCAGAGTTGGCCACCAGACTATGACACCGAGGAGTTAAGCTTGCTTTCATCGGTGACCAATGGTTCACTAGACATGCAAGCACATGGGAGTGATGCATTGGTAGCGATCGGGATGGTGCCATCAGACGAAGTCGCGGGCGGAGATCGAGGCCAAGTTTTACTGGATGAATTCTTTGACTCGTCTGACTATGAGCTGCTGAACGCGCAAATAAATAGCAAGTAACAACGTGAATGTCCATCATTACCGAGTTAATTGTTGCAAAGTAATGTAAATAAGTTGCAATGGTATCCATGTGATGTTATAACTGTTTTTTTTCTTCTTCAAAGTAGTTTTGTATGTTCATTTGATTATAACTGTGCTTGTAATGTTTAATGTAAAAAATTGTTATGTAAATGTTTTGCCTGGCGAAGCACTCGACAAAGATCCACATGTCAAGTGATTCTACTACACTGTATATAGAAGTCGCTGTTTTGATTTTTGCAATTTGGTACATTATGTTAAGTGGCAATCTGTTTGTTGATGTTATGGTGTACATTATCAGACAAATGATGCACAGGCATGAGTGGATCGATAAGAATTGGATGCACGAGTTTAACTTTGGAATGGTTTAATTCCACGAGCGCAGCGTGTGGGTTTTAGACCATTTCCAAAGTTAACAGCGTGCATCCAATTCTTACTGATCCAGCATTTGTTTTATAAAATGGGCGCAAACAAATGTGATAATCAAATTTTTCCCAGTAATGCCTAAAATTACCGACGCATGAATGGCTGACAATTTACCAACGCATGACTGGGAGATAAAGAAATAGAAGAGAATTGATACATCATGTAATAACTGAAGAAAAAACACGTAGGTACTCCACATAGAAACTCACAAACTCTTGTTGAACTCAAAAAAGTAAGTAAAAAAAACACCTTTATATTACATAAACTAAATAATTTACAAATAAAATAATATCGCTGGCTTTTATAAAGTTGATTTCTATCCTTGGGGTTTATGTCAGGTTTATAATAGCTTCTGACCTCACGAGCAATGAAAATTAAGGGGTTTCTATGGGACGAATGCCGTCATAGGGTTTTCTATAGCTCGGTCGGTAAGAGCACCGGTCTAGCAATCCGGAGGTCTCGGGTTCGAATCCCGTTGGAATCCCATTTTCTTTGCTCATTTTTAATCATAAATAATAACTGTTACATTCACCTTAGTTTGTATATTATTCTTCCTAATATAACTTAGGTATATAAGTCACAATCCAACCTTTTACGATTTGTTTATGTATTTCAGTTTTGATTTTAATGTGCTTTTATAAATCATTTTGTGTTAAGGTAGTGAAAAACTAAGTGTACAAGTTGCAGGAAAAACACAATTTTAGAGACAGAATCAACTCTGTTTAATCAAAATCGGTTCAGAAACAGCTAAAATATCAATAATACATTTTATTGGAATAAAAGATAGGGACCAACTTTTATTCAATAATTTTAGAAAATATTATAAACCCTACACATTTCTGAGAATATAACAAAACCGTTTTGTATTGTTTTTGGTGATCTCTCTATTGAATCAATATTTTTTATCAAACATCACATTTAAATAAAAGCAGCCCTGTGACTTTGCCTTACATATTTTTTTTCTGTCATTCAAGCATCATTTTCTTTTCCAATGATATTTATTTTCTTCATTGCTTACATACAAACAATACAAAAATAATCAGTACATAAAATAATCTGCAGGTTAATATAATATATAGCGTTCGAATTTACATTCACATCTATATAATACAGATTAACTTTTACATCAAATAAAGGTGTATGACTATTAAAATTATTACAAAATAATTGAAAATCCAGATCAGCAGGCATGAAGAAAACATGAGGGCAATTCACAAAATATTTTGTTGTGAGATAATGAAAAACTGACTGTCAAATTTGAAAGAACATACAATTCTCATGACAGAATTTTATTTGATCAAAATCGGCTCAGAAACGGCTGAAATATCCATAAAGATATTTTTATTCAAAAGTTTCTCCGCCATTTTGACCTTTTAGAAAAGACTACTCTGAAAAAAATCTTAATAGGTTTTTAAAAAGTTGTTGATGACATCTCTATTGAATCATTATTTTAGCAGAACATTAAATGCACAATTGTGTATGAAAAATGGCTAAAACCAATGATTTTTGTTAGAGAGCACCCTCTTGAGTTGTAAGGGCTCTTTTTTTTAATGATGACAGGGGTTTTACTTAGTCGTTTGTAATTGTGTATACTTTTCGACATGGTGAAGTTATAATTATTAGTTTGTACCGTAATGGTGCAGGTTTTGGTTACTAAAGTTAAGTTTGACCAATACTCAACTATACCTTTAATGTCCAAGGGAGTTGGTGGTCTATTTGTATTCTTACTGTTAATAAATATCATATATTTTATCAAAAATTCATTGAATTATAACTGTAGTTCAGTTTTGGTATAGAGGGTGCTGCACGAAATAATTTGTTTGTGAGATAATGAAAAAATGAATGTAAAATGACAGAATAACATTTATTTGATCAAAATCGGTTCAGAAACGGCTACGAATATCCATAAATATATCCGATCCAAACAACGCTGGGGCCCAGATTTATTGGACGATAGTTTAGAAGAAACAAAATGCTTACACTTTTTACAAAAAATTCAAAAGAGGTTTTGAATAGTTGTTGATGATCTCTCTATTTAAACTTTATTTCAACAAAACATCACGTGCATATTTTTGAATGAAAAATGGTCGAAAACAATGCTTTTTAGAGAGCGCCCTCTTGTGTTTGAATGGCTCTTGTAAAATAATAACAGGATTTGGACTTAGTCCTTTGTAATTATCTGTACCTTTCGAGGATGGTGGAGTATATAACTATTCGTTTGTAATTTTATTGTGCAGTAGCTCGGCCTTACCTAAACTGTACTACCCCTTTAAATTATTACACGTTTTACCTACTAACATTCTGTTTGACGAGAACTGTACTATCCCTCTATCGTTGTTAACGCGTTGCTAAATGTATCTATTTTTCAAAAAAGGTGTCATTGATTTAACTCTTATTTGTTATAAAGTTTGTAAACACAGTGTGACATCGTAACACAGATAAAATTAGGGATATGTAAAACAATTTGACCTGCAAAAATAACCTTGTTTTTAAGAATTGATCGTTATATCAGAGTGATTCATAGCGAGGTTCCACGGTATTACAAACTTGTTTATTATCAATTTATTAGAAAAATAAGAGACATATGATGTGTATGGTGACATGAAATGTGTGTAATTGTTGATTGTAGCTATAATGACGCAAATATGTAACTATATTTTAGAAGAAATCAAAAAAGATTCGTCTATCTGTGCTGCTGGGTAAGCAAGTCTGATGTTATAAATTTAAATTTGTATTATCTATTGTGCGTCAAAAAATGTATTAAAGTGTTCAAATTCATTATAATTAATGTTTGAACCCCAATCATTGGGGCCAATGATATTCATTAAGCTTTGTAAGCACCCTGTATATATTTTGTACGCACCCTGTACCGTTGTTTTCTGATAAGAGATGACCAGATATGGAAGATGGAAACTATTAAGTCCACAGGGCCAAGTTTATTGTTAACTTATTCGTTTTTGTCGTTTTTTGATACAGGCGATATTATTTATGGAATACCCATACTGATAATAATGGAGTTAAGATAAGGTCAGGTGAGATGGACAAGAGATAGTTGTAACAACGCACATGTTAACTTAGTACACCTGAAACACAAAATAATAATGTCAAGGAAAACCGATGTTTTCTACATGAAAAGTAATGTTTGGTAATTATTTAAATTTCTTCAAGTAGGCTGGTTGATATGGTAAATGAGAATGTGATGAGCAAAACGGTTACAGCTCGTTAATCCGAAGGTTCGTTATTCCGCGAAGGTTTGGTTATTCCGAAGGTTCGTTATTCCGAAGGTTCGTTATTCCGAAGGTTTGTTATTCCGAAGTTGTGTTATTCCGCAAAATGAAATCGGGTTCGTTAGTCCTAAAAAAAAGCAATCGGGTTCGTTATTCCGAAGGTTCGTTATTCTGAAAATAAATCGGGTTCGTTATTCCGAAGGTTCTTTATTCCGAAGGCTCGTTAGTCCTAAAAATGAAATAGGGTTCGTTAATCCGAACATGAAATAAATATGACGTAGAAAGAATTTGATTTAATTTTTCGCGGCCGTAGTGGAGACAAATAAAATGTGGACTCTACATCGTCAAATAGTGGTCCAT